>JAZGTK010002130.1:0-20501 GCA_036877625.1 Ambastaia sidthimunki
CCACCCACTGTACGTTTTTGAGGCTTAGCATAGTGTACATTAGGGCGTCACTGACGCTGAAGAAATTTGTTTCTTTTGTTTTTGTAGAGTAGTTTAGAGCATCGACGTATAGTTAGAATTGTTTATTTAGTTCTTTTCTTTGGCACCGCCCGCGTCCCTTTCTCTTTCTTTCCCCTGTCATGTGTTAATTTTGTCAACTTGTAAATATTGTATATATATAACTTCACCATTCACCGAACACTCTGGCACTTATATAAAATAAAAACCTTATAGTGAGCTAAAATGGTTGTTCTTGTCTTGTTGTCTTTAACTCATGCTCTTTCCCGATAGTAAAAAAAAAACCTGGCCGACACCCTGACTGGTCCGGGCCATAACACAAGAATATGCACTTGAGAGGAGTCTCCCTCTGGTGGCCGGAGAGAGGCAATGCAGGAGCCTCCTTTGTAACAGGCCCAGTCAAGGAGGTCATTAAAACCTGTGCATGTGGATGGTTCCTGTTGCCAGTGTTCGGCAGTGTTGGATTTTGAACTGCATTGTCTGACTGGGACAACTGACTTTTTAAACTTGTTTACTAAACACATAATCTATTTTTCACACCAGTTTTATTTTGTTTTATTTGTTTTTATTGTTATTGTTCCTTTTTGCGTATTTAGATTGCACATCCAAAACTATTAATAAATGTTAATAAATGCAATATTAATAAATGAAGTAGTTTTTTTTCAAAAAATGTTTCTGGATTATCTGTTATAACTTTTTAACATTTTACAGAGGTAATTTTGTATGCATGTGTGTTTTTTTTTTTTTACATTTTTATGCAGACATATTTTGGTACTACTTAAGAGTAAGGTTGTATTTGTTAGCATTAGCTAACTTGACTTAACAGTGATTTTTTTTTTCAATACAATTGTTCATGAGAGTGTTGTTGGGCCACAGGAACAAAGTAATGGGTAAGATCTGATTAGTATAAAAATGAACTGCGGCCCACATTAGGTCCAGGTGTGACTTGTTTTGTTTGATGTTGGCTTAACTGTGGCATTGCTAAAGCTTTTTTTACATCCAAGGTAATGGATTTGGGCCAGTATTAACATTTACTGTTGCCCGGATCTAGCCAGCTCTGTTTTGGCTGACATGTGGCATTGATCTGCCTTGCTTGTGGTTAAGGTCTGGCAAACAGGAGTGGACAACCCAAGTGCCATCATTCCATGGTATGTGGGCCGGAGTAAAGTGTTTGATCTGGGCCAAAACTGGGTCAAAATTAAATTTACTCTTGCCCAGATTTGGGCCAGATCTGCTTTATTTGTTTTGTGTTTGGCTGACATGTGGCATTGCTATGGCTTTCTTTTGGTTGAGATCTGGCAAACAAGGGCGGACCGCTCAAGTGCCATCATTCCATGCCAAAAGTGGGCCTGATGAATGTGTCCGATGTGAGCCAGATCTGGGTCACATCAATTTTGCTATCTGGGTTGCCACTGTTGCCCCGTTGGCTTGCTTCCTGGGAGACTGCTGACGTAGACTTTGCTTAGGATTCTGTAATCATTCAATCAATGTAATCATTCTCACATTGTATATTTTTTTATTTTGCTTATTTAATTGTTTTTTTATTATGTATATGATGTTAGCACAGTTTAGCATCGGTTAACACGATGCTAGCATGTTTTAGTATGGCGCTAACATGGTTATTATTATGATGTTAGCACATTTTAACATGAAGCTAGCATATTTTACCATCAGTTAGCATGATGCAAGAATGTTTTAACAATGCTAGAATGTTTCAATGTGGTTGGTCATGTGATTTGTAGTCTTTCTAGCAAGTCAGTCTTTGTAAAATTCCTTTAATGTAAGTCGATGGCAAATCTGACCTATTCGAAAGCCTGCTACGGAAAGATACAGCAACCCAAGTGGGAACAAAGTTTTAGGACAAACTTTATGTTGGTTTGACAGTGTATAAAGTGTATAATGGTTTGAAATACTTTAGGTTTGACATTCTCTAACACGACGAGGACTAGTTTAACATGTTTTAATATATTGTTGATGTTCTCTAGAAGTCTCTAATTCTGTCTCCTCTGTGATTTCATTGGTCATCTCTGTAAACCAATTATTTCCTTTCTGCCCCCAGAAGTAAAGTAAGCAGACAGAGAACATTAAGCGCATCCTGCCTCATTGTGGTCTTACCCTAAGGTACAGGCCTCAAAGGCAGTCCCATTCATTTGCTCCCTGCCAAACAAGGTTTCGAAGCGGTCCTGAGATGCATGGATCAGAGAAGACCAACTTGGGGTCCCTATTCCACCCCTTGGGGTCATCCCGAAGGGGGTGTCTTTCTATCTGTCTTTCCACCACTTCATCATGCAAAGAGCAGTTTCCAAAACCTCTGCCTTCGCATCTCATGGTTCACAAGGGTGCTATGCTTCCCTGCTCCTCAGAGGAGGCAATATGCCATGGCACATCATCAACTCTGCTTTACCCATGGCCTGCCACGTTGTACCTTGTGTCTTGGGCACATTTCATTGCATCCCCTGGCATAGTGTTTGGGGGAGTGGTTTGCATACCTCACCCTGTCCCGCTGGCTCATCAGGACGATTCAGCTTGGCCTGGCCAGGTTCTTTGACATCTTTATCTCCTCAGTAGGAAAAAGTGCAGCAGTTATGCATGGGGAGATCTAGTGAAGGCCACAATTAAGATGGAGATGGAGGCAGGGTTTACAGCCCCTACTTCATTAGTAGGGGCTACTCCGTACCCAAGAAAGGAGGTGGGTTACAACAAATACTAGATCTGCGCACCCAGAATCAGACACTTTAGAGACTCAGGATGCTCATGCAGAAGCACATTCTGAAGTGTGTGTGTGGCATCTAGATATAGACCTAAAGGATGCATACTTTCATGTTTTGATTTTGCCTTGACACAGACTTTTCTCTGGTTTGTTTTTGAGGGTTTCAGTACAGGCTCCTCCCCTTCGGTCTCTCCCTGTCCCCCATGTCTTTACCAAGGTCACAGAGGCTGCTCTATTTGAGGGTGAAGGGCATATGCATTCTCAACTACCTCAACAACTTGATTACTCTGGCCCACTCTCAAGAACAGTTGTGTGCGCACAGGGACATGGTTGTCAACCACCTGGATCAACTGGTGATTCAGGTCAACCAGGAAAAAAGCAAGCTCTCCCTATCACAGAGCATCTCTTTTCTCAGGAGTTGACTGACAATATAAAAGCTTATCTTACAGAAAAGCATGTCCAAATCAATGTTGAATTGCCTTAATCACTTCGGAGGCAAGATGGTGGTTCCACTAAAATATTTTCAGACGCTTCTGGGGCATATGGCATCCCCGATGGCAGTGGTTCCGGGTTGATGCATATGAGACCACTTTGGCATTTGTTACAGAACCGAGTCCTGTGGTGGGCATATGCCCAGTGGCATATATCGGGTGAGAAATCACTCTGATGTATTGTTCATTCAGCCCGTGGTCAGATTGAGAGTGTCAGCAAGCTGGGGTTCCCATGCAGCAGGTCTCAATATGCATTGTTGTTATGACGTGTACAGCACAGGCTAGGGTGATGTATGCAATGGGCATGCAGTGTTGGATTCCTAGACATGTTCTCTTTCTGTGGAGGCTACGGCCAGTGATCTAGGGCAAACATGTTTTGGTCTGGACCAATGACAGTGCAACAATGATGTGTATAAATAGCTAAGGTGGTACTCGCTCTCATTGCATGTCTCGGCTCTTATCACTTCCGCCTATGGATTTAGTCAGAGACTGAAGTATATCCACTCATATCCTGGGTAACCCCAATTGCCCAGGGATGCGCTTTTGGAACAGGTGACACTTTATTGGAGAGTGGCAACTCCACTCCATGTAGTCCAGCTTATATAAAATGTATATGATATGCTTTGACCAAGGCTTCCCTTGTAATGAATGCTTTAGAGCACAACTGGTCTTGGGTCTGTGTAGGCACACTTTTCCTCCAGTGAGCCTGAATGAACAGACTGTGCAAAGTTGTCCTTTGTCCTTAACGTGACTTTTTACAGCGACTTTTTATGGCACATGGTGTTCGTGTATATCACCGCCAGACACTTCTAAATCTCAAGAATATCAACACAGCCACACTACAAGATGATCTGCTGGAGAAGCTACATGATCTCGCTGTGTTGCGGGGACCAGGCCTTCAGCCCTCGGAATCGCTGGATGCCGGTGCCCGGGGGAGGGGATGTCGCAAGCGGTGCGCAAGAAAGCAGAAGCGCGGCAAGAGGGCGGGGGTCCGTGCTAGGCTAAAAACAAACCCTAGCCGGCCGGCCCTCCCGTCCATCCTGCTCTCCAGTGTTTGCTCCCTGGACAATAAACTGGATTACATCCGACTCCAACAAACTCCAACAAATACGGCGTGAGTTTGGAGACTGCTGCGTCTTTGTTTTCATGGAGAAATGGCTCAGCGAAAGTGTTCCGGACGCCGCCATTCAGCTAGACAGGCTAACTAAGTTTCGTGCCGACAGAAACACAGCTCTGTGCGGTAAGGCTCGCGGCGGCGGCTTGTGTGTTTACATCAACATGGAATGGTGCAAGAACTCTAGTTGCTAGTTTCTAGTTACTGCTCATCGCTGTTGGAGTTTGTGACTGTTAGATGCAGACATTTTTATTTACCACGGGAATTTACTACTCATTATCATTGTTTACATTCCACCCAACGCTAACACAGGTGATGCGCTCTGCGAACTGTATGGGGATATTAGCGAACTGCACGGGGCTATTAGCGAACTGCATGGGGCTATTATCGAACTGCAGAACTCTAACCCCGATGGAGATTTCAATCATGAAAATCTCAAGTCAGTGCTCCCTAAATTCCATCAGCATGTGGACTTTGCAACGAGGGGGAAAAACATGCTGGATGTTGTGTACACAAACATTCCCGGCACGTACCGGGCGGAGCCCCGCCCCCACCTTGGCTACTTAGACCACATCTTTGTTATGCTAATTCCGGCATACAGACCGCTTGTCAGACAATTGAAACCGGTACTGAAGCAGGTGAAAACCTGGCCGGCAGGAGCCATCTCTGCTCTTTTGGACTGTTTTGAACACACTGACTGGCACATGTTTAGGGAAGCAGCAAGTGACGCCGACTCCACTAACTTGGAGGAATACGCGTCATCAGTGACCAGCTATATCAGCAAGTGCATTGATGATGTCACCACCTCCAAGACCATCACCACACGCTCCAACCAGAAGCGGTGGATGACTGCAGAGGTGCGTGCGCTACTGACAACCCGAGACTCCGCCTTCAGGGCAGTTGACAAAATGGCCAGAGCCATCAGAGAGGCAAAGCGTGCACACGCTCAGAGAATCCACAGCCACTTCACGACCACCAGAGACACGCGGCGCATGTGGCAGGGCATCCAGACCATCACCAACTACAGGCCAACACCACCTGCCTGTGACAGTGATGCCTCCCTTGCAGATGCGCTGAACGACTTCTACAGGCACAAAACGGTGTAACAGTGAGGAAGACAACCCCTCCCCCTAACGACCAGGTGCTGTGTCTAACCACAGCCGATGTGAGAAAGACTACACAGAGTAAACCCACGGAAGGCTGCTGGACCAGACAACATTCCTGGTAGGATGCTCAGAGGATGTGCGGACCAACTGGCTGATGTCTTTACAGACATCTTCAACATGAGCAGCACCGTAGTTTCAATGTGCTTCAAGACACCGTAGTTTCAACGGCCAGACTTTGTAACAGTTTTTTCCCCCATGCCATCAGGTTGTTAAACACAACATAACTCATTGTAAACTACATCACCATTGCACTACCTTTATTATTTTTAATATCTGCACTGTTGTCACTTTACATAATCACTGAAATCACTTTTGTACAGAACTGTTTATTGGTCTGCGTTACTGTCTTGTTGCATTTTGTGCACTATGTATATAGTGTTTTTTGTATATACCTTGTACATTCTTGTTTTGTGTCATACATTCTAGTGTTGTTTTGTTTTGTAATGGAGCACCTTGGTGTTTTTGGTGTCATTGTTTTGTTTCACTATGTACTTGTATATGGCTGAGATGACAAACTATACTTGGAATTTGACGAAGTTAGGGAAGAAGAGAAGCAAGTCTTGATGGTGGACCCCTTTTTGTTCTTTCAGACCTGGCTCCTGGAGCTGATGCTTCTCTCAACAGCTCCTCTCTGGTGGACTCTCCTGAGGAAGGACTTTCTCAGCGGCAGGGAACAATCTGGCATCCCGGGCCAGACCTTTGGAACCTCCATGTCTAGCCTCTGGATGGGACACAGAGTACCTAGGTGCTTTACTACAGGCAGTGGTAAATACTATCACTCAGGCTACAGCCCTCTCTAAAAGGCAACTCTGTGGTGGTGTCTTTTTGTGGACTATTGTTCTTCCCAAGGGGAAGACCCACAGACATGCCACATCGGATTCATGCTTACCTTTCTACAGTTTATAACTGCTGTAAGTGCCACCTATTGCTAATTATTTGTCTTGAGTGAAACACCTAGGACTAGTTCACAAAATGCATTTTAATTTTAGGATACACTTGACCTGTTGAAAAAAGATGGCAGACAGCAGAAAAGCAGACAGACTGGCTTAACCAACCATCTACTAGCAGTCACGCTACAGAAGACACAATTTATAACACGTAGGAATCACCTAAATTTTATAATATGGAGACTGTGTCTGCCATTGACCATAACCTAGATGTGCTCTGTTTGACAGAAACATGGCTGAAAAAAGATTACATCACATTAAATAAGTATATCCCCCAAAATTACTGTTACTGTTTACCAAAAGGCAAAGGTGGAAGTGTTGCTGCACTTTATAGAAAATGTTTTCCCAGAAGTTTTCCAGAAAACTGATTACAGATACAATTCTTTTGAGGTCATGGTGCTAAATATAGCTTTATCTGGTGTATAAGATAAATTGAATTGTCGTTTCTACTGGCTACTGTATACAGGCCACCAGGGTACCATATAAAGACTTCATCAACAAATTTGCTGACTTTTAAACAGACTTACCCACAGATTAAGTTCTAATTCTTTTGTGATTTTATGTGGATAATGAAAAAGATGCTTTGGGTTTGGCTTTCAAAAACATTTTAATTTTATCAGAGTTTCACAACATGTTACAGAACCCCTTCATTGTTGTAATTATACTTTACAATACCGTCTTATGGTGTAAATGTTGATATTAATATTCTTCGCAGCAGAGTGAAGACATTTCAGATCATTATCTGGTGTCCTGTTTAATACATTTACCTATATACCTTATATACTTCTGTCGCTAAAGATCGTTTTATCAACTAAGAACATGAACTCCCTCTTTTCTAGCACCTTGGACACAGTTGTTCATCTATGCTTAAAGAAGATAAAGGACAGCAGTCCAATGCCATTGTTTAACGAGCATACCCGCAGCATAAATGAGCTGCCTGGAAAATGGAGCATAACTGGAAGCAAACAAATTACAGAAAAGCCATTAAAACTCCATGTATTTGTGTATGTGTTTGTGTATACATTGTTTGTGTGTGCTTTTACCTTTATTTTTAGATTTATTTTATTTTCAAGTTTCAAAATTCAGTGTAAATATCCTTGGATATTTTTGTCTTTTGTACAGTTGCTTTGCAACAATGTACCTTGCTGCTTTGCTTTATAAATAAACTTGAACTCCATATCTGCCTACTACTCAAATCTTTCAGAAGAAAACAAACAATTTTATCCCAGGGAGTTAGTAAAATACAGACAATCTCAAAACTACAGTTTATTTAAAAAATACAAAAAGACCACGTGGTACTGGACTTGGCTGTCAAGCTGTCAAGAAAGGGATATGAATCTAGTGTTTGAAATTGGGAAACTCATTAGATCACTTCCACAAGACAGGGCGCTCACTGTAGGCAATGCAACTAATCAGTTTTTTGAGTTATTTGACTGTGCCTGACAAATCGGGACAAGACAGATACCACCCTGAAACTACAGATCTCACAAAGGTGTTGGGTGCAGCCTAGCCCGCATCTCTACAAATGTCTGCTAAGGAGGTGCCATTAATCAGTGCCCAAGAAGATGCTGTCCCTAATGGAATGTGCTTGGACCCCCAACAGACACGGCACATCCTGAGATCAGTAAGCCCAAAACAAAATTCTCCATGATCCAATGAGACAGTCTGTGCAGAAGGCTTTCCCCTTATGTTGTCACCCAAAACAGACAAAGAGCTGCTTGGAACATTTAACACCCTTCATGCAGTCCTCTAAATGTGGCACGGCCTGCAATTTTTCCACTTGGTCTCTGAAATGAGTACTGGGAACTTAGGGCACATATCCACCTGAAAGTATCCTGGCCCAAAATTCTAGTTACTTGGTAGACACACAGAAAGCTTGCAGATCCCCGACCCTCTTAATGAAAGTGAACTCAGCCAGGAGGGCCGTCTTTTAAGATAGGGTACTGAGCTCTACTGACTATGAGGACTTAAAGGGGACTCTCTGGAGGGCCACAAGGACCAAAGAGAGATCCCAAGAGGGGATAAAATATTTAACATCCTTTCCTACTGCAAGAAAGTTTTTTTTTTTTACCAAAACACCTCCTCAGTAGACTAAAACCTAACTTTGGTAGTTACACTGTACTTAGGCCATTTTTTAGAAATCAGTTTCCTGACTGCTTCAATTGGTTACTGGCTGTTGGTGGTCGCACATCTGAAATTGTAAACTTATTTAAAAAAGGAAGGTCAATTTCAGCCTTCATGAAGTTACAGACCATGGAAGACTTCAGTTATAGCACCCCCTAATTGACAAAAAATGAAAATGATAAATTATGTATAAGCAGAGGCAGCTGCATGCAGCATAAACTGTATGTTGTTGTTGAATTCTGGTTCAGGAATGAGTCGGTTATGTAGACACCATGTCAAAGGTAATTGACCAGGTAAGTAAAAGATAAATTGACTTCTTAGGGGATAGATAAAGATATGTTTATTGACATATCCATCAGTGCTGCCTTTAATGCAATTCATTCAAGACATGTCACAGCTCCAGTGCTTTTTTTATTGAACACCTATGTAAAAACCATGTTGGATAATTGGGGAGGTATTCATGATCTCATTTCATTTAGTTATGTACACTGAAGGAGATGAATTTAGGAGGAAAATGAAGACATTTTTGTCTTTTATACATCACCATAGAAAATAACAGGAAATTCTGCCTTCCTGTAGAACCTTGATAATAAACTGCAAAACTTTGGTTGACAATATTTAACATGTAACAGAGTCGATCACTCTGATTCAAAACATGTAGCTTCTAAAAAAACATGGTTGAACACGTTTAAAGGATATGGTTAAGATTTTCCTTGTTGTGGAGAAAAACAAACAGAAATGGCAGTAAAATCGTTATCCAAAAGGCACTAGGTGAGCCAAATGCTACACCCGTTTATTCTTCTACAAATAACTTACAATTTAAACAGTGCAGTTTTACATTTGTTAACTTAATGTTTTCCTTTTTGAACCATTTATAAATCAAATATAAGGCAATACAACACAAAAAAGATAAAATATCTCCTGAAAAACAATAATGATAAAAATTATGATATTATGCATAGACTTTAATAATCTTGCATGCTCCTCAAAACAAACAACAAAACTCCACAAAATGTAATTCTCAGTACCCAATACTTCAATACTACCCTTCTATATTTTCACAAAAATCACAAAAGTCTTCTGTTTTTTTTCCAGACTTTTAGTGATAGAATAAGGCAACCAGAGTCTGTCAGAAGAAGGCATCAAAGTTGATTCAGATGGAAATGGTTTGCAAAACAGAATGTTTGTCCCAAAGACCCCTAAGAATAATTCCCTAAAATGCACCCCTTACCACACTTTCAAGCTATGGTCCCAATCCCAGAAGGTTAAGAGTCCAAAAAGAAAAACATGGTCATTTCAAAAGCTTATAGTTTTTATTCCCAAGTTGTAAACCAACGTCCAAGTTTTCCTCTGGAAAGCATAGAAGTCACAGTGTGGAACAATTGGAAGTTGATGAAATCCCAGTGTTGGGGGGTGGGGGCACTGATGACTGATGTCCATGATGCCTCGTAATGGACATACTGAATTTCAGCACCAATTACTGTCTGTATTTTAATTCAGTTGTGAAATGTAACTCTGTTAACTTTGTTTCACTTTTATTTTTAAGTTTTTTGGAGAGGAAAAGGTCCCAAATTCAGTCCAAGGGTTCACATGGTTAGCTGGAAAAAAAGCAGAAAAGATACTGTATTTTTTATAAAGAACTTTGAATTTGGTGGATCATATTTTATTACACATTGTTTTAAAGAAAGTTTTATAATGTGATCAAAAGTTCAACACACATCTCAAGAAAGATTGTGTGGGTGAATCTCGCGAAAACTAGTTCAAGGTCACATTTATTCAAGTTAATAAAAACTGACAATATTTTCTTGATTATTACTGAAATGAGTCATGACATTTTGTATTTCTGTTGTTTTATAATTCCAGTAAAAGGTGATTGCACATACTGTAGCTTACACAACATATTCCATTTCTTCTTTTACTTGATGTTGCGGTACAATATGACTCTGGCATGTTTTCAACAGGCTTCGTGAGATTCATCCGTGTGTTTTTGTTAGTTACCAGAAAGACCAGACAGACACACACATTTTAATTTGCACTACGGTAAGATCTTCAGTCACTTTCCTGCTGATATAGTTTCAGACTCTAAATGCAACTTTATCCAAGCGAAAATGTGAGCTCCACAATGGCAAATGAAAACAGCAAATTTCTGAGAGGTTGTACTAACACAAATTGACCAGTAGGGGAAACAGGGGCAGGTTTTCAAAATGGCTCAATACCAAGAAAAAGCCAATATATTTGTCTAGCTACAGAAAATTGCTCAAAGTTGTTTATGTTTAAAAAGAAAAACAATTTGCCATTCTGGTGCCCAAAACCCCACAGAAAACAGTACAGCCCTCCGGAGAACAATGCAGCATGTTCAACACTGCTAAACAAACATTAGAGTTCACTACACCATTAGAACATTAAGGTCTGGAGCAGCTCTGTGTTGTTGTCAGCATGTGCTGGATGTTGTGTCTGCCGCTTGGAGACTGGACTGCGCCCTGCTACAACACAACAGGAGATAAACAGCCAGTCACGACACCACCCTGCCCTCACAGCCGGCACACACAGCCTTTATTTACAATACTAGTCATACATGTAGAAAGACAGTCAATACAAGGAGGAATCTCAGGATAAAACTCACATACACTCACGCACTTACTCACGTTTTCTTAGGACCATTAAGACGTTTTTGCATTGTGACAGTATGCTCAACTGTCACAACAATGTCATCATGCAAAAATATGAATTGTCCTAAAATTTGCTTTGGTTTCTTTTAAGAACTTAATGGATTTAGTTACCTTAGCATGCTGGTGTTCCTGGGGTTCCTGCGGAAGGACTGATTTGCTACAGAGCGAGTGGACATTGTGCGTGGGGAAGCTCTTGAGAAGGTAGAAGGAGGAGTCTTGGGGATCTTCTTGCCGAGATGACCAATCCATTTCTTTTGCTCTTCTTGGGACAAGGCCAGAAGTAGCATGTCTCTGGCTGACGTCACATCGTAATTCACTGAGGGATGAGAATGTAACCAAATACCAATATATTTATATATACATGCCATAAATGTAATGGAATGTACAGTCATGCTTGTGAGCTGGACCTGCAGTTAACATGGACATCCATGTAATACGGCAGGAAGAGATCTTGGTGTATTGGTGTTGTGTCTGTCCAAACTTGACCAATACATTAGTTTTCCCAATGAAATGGCACTGCTAATTGATTTTTTGGAACTGTCGCTTATGGGCTGTAATCCACATCAATACTATATCTTGGTTGTTCCCGGTTGTGCTGGGAAGGCTCTGTTTTCAATATACAGTAAAAGAGCAGCTTCTAATATAAACTTTGGTTTTGTGCTGTTTGTTTTGTAAACAGATACGAGGGAACATTAATCACTTAATCAGTTAATTAGTTGCTTATTGGCAGGTACTGTCCAATTTAATTATCGGTATCCGTAAAATCCAGTATTGTCAATCTATAGTAGGACTGTGCAATATATCGAATTTCGATTTTGGCTCCAAACGATCACAAAAACAGTGATATCGACAAAAAACGATTATTATTAAAATAATTTTACCATATTACGTTCTGCTATTTTGTCATGTGTTCCGAATGACACGCAACTCTGCCGTTACATGAGAGATGATGAATATCAGTAAGCAGGAGGCATTCATGTTAACTTTGGATAAAAGGCGCATTTTAAGACAGGGAGATGATGATTTACTCACAAACCAGTAGGCCACAACTGCCCCACATTGTTTGATTACAAACACATGAAGCTGCCTTAATTTAATTATTTTGACTTGGAGAATACATTTTCATAATCAAATATATATTTAGTAACGATCACATCATAATAGCCAAATATGCACAGGCATTAATATAATGTTGTAAACACAGTCGAAATTTAAGCCCTGCTATCTTATATGGGACATCTGAGTATTTACTTATTCAGTTATTTTAAGTGAAAGAAAGGGATGAAAGAAAATTTCACTTTCGCTGTTTTTTAAAAGCAATAATGAGTAAAAAGTCAATAAAGTCAATGAGTAATCGTGTTAAATAATCGTGATTTCGATATTAACCAAAATAACCGCGATTATTATTTTTTTTATAACTGAGCAGCCCTAACCTATCATTTTGTGACCATACGAGGCTAGAACGTGTAAATGCCTGTTGTCAAAGTTGATGCAATTACTCTTACTACTAAATAATCTTAATTTAAGTTAATGCTTAAATTCACACACCACCACCCAGCAGTTTGTAATTCAAGTATTTTAAAAGTACTATAAAAGACAAATGTGTGAATTTCACTGCACCAAATAAAAAAAAACAAACCAAGTGGAATTACCACAAAAGCTTACCTGACAATTTAACAGTACTTAGAGTATTATTCCCAATTTTGTCAATCTTCAAGAAACCACATTTGAACACAAAGGCAGCAAAATTGTGCAACTCTAAAATGTATGTGCATTTCAGTCAAAGTCCTAAAATAATGGAGAAAGAACAAGCACCTGCTGGTGTCTCACCTTTGCAAGGAGCGATAACATCCTCCTTCTTGTCCAGATGGTCTTTGTGGCACTTGACATGGCAACGGCGACACTCCAGGGCAGGCGGGGGTTTGAACATATGCCACAGCGGTTTGGAGCAAGCCTCACAGGTAGAAGGAAAATGGTAGAGGGTGGGAATGAACTCATGGCCTTTGTGGGGCAAGCAGTTGGACTTATCCCCCTGAGAAACACTCTCCATGTCTGATTCCTTCCTGCACTCTCCTTCATTAGCATAAAGGATCTGAGGAACAGAACGTTCTTCATTTTGACAAGGACTTTTATTTTGAAATGAAAAATTGTTTTTTGGGGGGGGAATTTTGCCATAGTTTAGCTTTCCTTGGTTCTCAATAAGCTTCACTGTTTGAAGTCTGAAAATAACTTACCTGAAATATTCTGGGAATTTCATCGGTTTCTGCTCGATACACATCGCCTTGTGTGACAGGACGCACATGAAATAGTTTGCTGTTTTTAAAACATAAGTTTAAAAAATTACATTTCATGCATGAATTAAAAAAATAACTAAAAAAAATCTGAAATGTTTTGTTAACATGTATAATACTTACTCAATATCTAGTACCATAGAAGGGTTAGACTGCTCCTTATCTTGCTCATCGTTGTAAAACAGAATTTTTTTACTGCTCACTACAACATACTGAAGGCAGGAAAAAAATGAGCGTTTATAACACAGTGCATTTCTATATATACACCAAATTCCAATACCATCTATATTTACAAGTCTCACCTGCTTCTTCCAGCCATATCGTTTTATATTAGCTCTTTTAGGTACTGACAGCCAACCTTCAAGCCTTGATTCTGAAGACAAATCAAAACACATTAAACCAAGTTAAAAAAAAAATGAAATACACATGCAGTAACTAAGATATCTGGGAACACAAATGAAGATTGTGACAGTGCATAAAAATCAAATGAACATGCATACAAGCATAAACCAGCTACACTGAGGCAAACAATTGCCTCATATCACAGCTTCAAACAGTAGATGTAATAAAATAGGCTGTTTTCATAGCTTGGACTTTAATGGCAACATAAAAAAAACACAACCCATTCTTCAGAGTGAAACTACATTCAACAGGGAAACAAATGTAATGCAGGACTATGTGTCGGGAAGCAGGAAATAGGGCACACTTTAAATGTGAGTTTCAGTGTATTGTGGAGGTACTGCTCCCCTCTGAAACACTACAGCACTTTTAAGGTAGAATTTGAGGGCATCTCTATTATCTATGTGGCTACTTGTTAGTGTTAACCAACATACGACATCATAATGACAATAAAGTTGAATCTAATCTAATATACAAAAGAATATCACTTAAAGGCAGAATTAAATTGACTAGCTTTAATGCCACTTCTACTGGTAAACATCATTGTATACTACTGTTATTGTTGGCTTTAGGCAGAATGTTAAAAGCTTCCTCATTTGTAAGTTGATTTAGATAAAGCTATTTAGTAGAGAGTGAGGTTAAATTTTGACTTGTACAACACTTTCACACAGTAATCATAAGAAAGAATAAAGATATGAATAGAGAAGTTTAAGGAATCATGCATGAACTGAGCTTCATCTTATTCATTCAGTGCCGAGCAGAATCCATAAATGAACCAAACATACATGTGTGCTTATTAAAGACTGATAAAAAATGCTGTTCAATATCCATGACTGGACCTTGTAATGCATATAGTATGAATCTATGGTCACCCTAGACTTTCAGCAACGTTTTTTTAATCCACACATCATGGATTCCAGCATGCTTGCAGATGTTGTTGTTTTTGTTATTGTTGTGATTGTGCAGTACTGCTATTATCCATCTAAAAATGTCAAGCTATGACATATTGATCTCGTATTGGTCACACGTGATTGCATCATGACTAAACACAGTCAGAAACCAACAAGATTTGGCGTTATCGATGTAAAGCCGGTGTGCTATCATGTTCTTTGTAGTTTCTCATGAAGACGTTTACATTCAAATGCGCCTGTCATCGATTAATACGCTCAAAATAGTTTTTGTTTTCTTTCACAAACATTGTTTCACTTCAGAAGCTATTTATTAACCCCCTGCAGCCGTGAATTACTTTTTTAATGGATGCTCTTTTTGGAGCTTCAAAATCCCGGGCACTATTCAATGCTATTATAAAGCTGGAAAGAGCCTGGATATTATTTAATATAACACCGACTGTGTTTGCTGAAAAACAAAAAGTTATATACACCTACGATGGCAAGAGTAAGTTAATTATAAGAATTTTATTTTGGGGTGAACTATTCCTTTAATGGGGCACAATTACCATTTCATTAAGTTACAATAAGCTTTGTTAGTCTATTATTATGTTCCTAATGCATATACTGTTTTAATGTTGTACAGCGATTGTCTTATCACATCAAAATAAAAATAAAAATAACATTACTCTTGGCAGTTATATACACTCTGAGAAGTTGCTATCTGAGACATCACCAAAACAAGATGCATTTCAACAAAGAAGAAATAAGCAAGGAAACAAAACTGTAAAAAGAAAGTCACCCAGGAGCACAATCCATGACACAATTCCAAACTCCAAGTTACTCACTGAGGATAAAGAATAGAAGATACAGAGATAAGAAGAGCAAGGAGATCCAACTAGACATAGGGGAACAAGAGATGAGAGAAGACACAGACAAAGGCAGTCAGTAGCAATGTACAGTAAACCACCAGTCCTTTGCCAAAATGACACCATCCTGTTATGATGGAAATACATTCAAGGGGGCAGTTGTGGCCTACTGGTTAGAGTCAAACTTGTAACCAACAGGTTCCTGGGTGTGTATGTGTTCATGACTTGCAGTCTGTGTTTTACCCCTCACTGGAGATGGGTTAAATGCAGAGGTCACATTCATTTTCAACGCATGAAAGCACTTTGTGTCCATAATTAGGTGAGAATACAGACTCATAGAAAGTACAGTATTGAAAACTGAAAATAAAGTATTGTTTATGTAGTAGGGTTATCAATTTAATGCAATAATTCAGGGTTTTTTTTTTTAATTACTTAACAGCCCTGTTTTAACTTTTAATAAATAAACGTAGCAATTTTCTACTTCTGAGGTGTACAACATTAGAGAACGTGTTTCAAACTTTTCAATGTGAAAATTACTTCCATTTTGGTCATTTTAGTTGCATTGGATCTGGTGTAAAGTCTGTATGTTGACATAAAGAGCAAAGTTCGGCTATCGTTAGTTACAAAATCCATATACATTTGCATATACAGTAACCTATACATCATGAAATATGGCTAAATTATTCAAAACAAGAAAATGAACAGTTATATGTTCTCTCTTGTTTATACAGCGCTCAACAGAAACAGAACAGAAACAGAAGCATTCATAATGTGTATTATGTCTTAATATCATAATGTCTGTAATTCATACAGGTTGCCATTACCTGCAATGTTGCTGTCGGTCTCGTCTGTCTGTAGGCTGGTGATGCTGGAGTTGTCCATGCGCAGCTGCAAATCATTTAGTTTTTCTCTAAGCTGCTCAATGTCACTTTCCTTACTGTCCAGTTGCATCTGAAGCTCATTGCGATACGTGCATTCCTCCACCAGTTGCTGCAAATACAGGTGACATTGTAAAGCGAATGTGAAGCCAATGTCACGCCCAGCTGAATTCTGGGTAAATGTTTTAACACTATTTTAGGAAGATTGCGTTGCCTGTATGCTGGTGAGTTTAAGGCTGTATTTTGATTTCTGTCATGACCTAAAAAAAAGTCACCACTGTAGGTCATTCCTACTGCATTGAGAACGGGTGCAGTAACTTGAATCATTGTTAAAGAAAACTGGACTATACAATGCATGTTTTTTGTGTTTGCTACATGTAAAAACACCCAGGGAAGCAGGCTGACGAGGTGACGAAAAGATACCGAATAGCAAATCTATTGAACTTTGTCACTGATTAAATCCACTGCTTATCACTTAATGAATGAGATCAATGATATCATGAATCACTTTGAATTAGCCATGCACACAGCCACAAACTGTTCACAAGGTTCTAGGGATTTGATTTTGATTGTCTTTTGTTGAAACAAAATCATTTGTTTTCCTGTCCTTTATTGTGAAATTTATCATAGTCATGTTTGTCTCGTTTCCCTGTTCCCAGATGTTTTGTTCTCATTGGTTCCCTTCTCCTATGTTTCATGTTTTGATTGGTTCCTTGTTCTGTGTCATGCCCTGACTGGCACATTGTCATTAGATCTTGTTTATATTGCTTTCATGTTTCCAATGTTTTTGTCTAGCATTGTTTGTGTATGTTAATCCTGCTGTTGGTGAGTTTCATGTAAAGGTATGTTCACGTTTGCTAATTTTGTAATAAACTGCTTGAGTTCATCAACTTGCCTGCACTTGGATCCTTTTTGTGACAAAGTGCTATAAAAAATGAACTGCAATGTATTAATAAAAGATACAGAGGACTATCTGAAAACATCAACAATTTCATTAGTATTGGCCAATCACACTTTTAAAAGATTTTGGTACTGGCTTCCCTCTATTTTACCTCCATATTTTGACAATATCCGCGTTCCCACATATCCAAAATTACTTTTCATTAGCTTCATTAACAACGTTTTTTTAGGCCATGTGCAGTATATACACTGGTGTACTTTTAAAGGTGGACCCCACCCCAAAAAAAGATGATTCATTCCACACTGCAAAAATTTTCATCCAGTCAAATGAGAAGGACCTTCAGGTATGCAAACTTTAAAAGAACAAATAATTTAGTTTCAGATGTGATGTGAAAATTTTAAATGCAAAGAAAGTGTGTTTTTTGTGATACGTTGTTAGTCACATCGGATTTTTATTGACACAATTGTAACGTGTTGCCTAACACCTAACTTCTTGTTTACAAGACTTACTGCCTGCATCTCGCTGAGCTCCTTCTGGTACTTGATGGCCATGTGATTGAACTTCTCCTTTTCCTGGTTCAGCTCCAGCTGCAGTTTACGATTCTCCTTCTCTTTCTTGCGCAGGTCAGTTGTGCTGTCTCTCTTCTTCTGACCCAGCTTCATGTCCTTACGGTTCATGATCTCAGCCAGCTTATTCACCGCCTGCAGTTACAGGTGGATTTGGAGTGGAGAATTTATCACAGAAAAGGTTCCCATTATGCTATTAGTCTTTACACCACATAAAATCTCTCATTTTCTTTTCAGAACACCCCTCTCACATTCATTGTTGTTAAGTATATATACACATGGTGATATCTGTATCTATCCCTGGATGTTTTCACTGTCATTTGTACAGCTGCTTTGCAACAATGTACCATTCTGAAAAGCGCTCTGTAAATAAACTTGAACTTGGTCCACATGTCTGATGATTGCTCTTTGGTCATACCTGGGTCTTTAGGGTTCTTTCTATGTTGAGGGCCTTCTCATAGTTTGCCTTGACTGAGTTTGACACCTCTTCCCTCTCTACTGCAAAAGCTACATAAAGTACAGTTTATAACCATTCAGCAAGGTTATGAGGAAGTGAAGATATATATTTTAAGTCATTAATAGCTGAGAAAAGTACCTTCTTCTTGGGCTCTTAGTCTCTCGTTCAGCTCGCGCTTCTCCTTGCTGAGGATCTCCACGTCTTTGGTAAGGGTTTTGTTGGATTCCTCAAGCTGAAACAAATGCAAGCAGATTAGTGATGCACCAAAAGTGAAAGTATTGGCCAAAACAAACCCGAAAATTGCAGATGCAGTAGGATGAAAACTGAAAATGTATATTTTACATTGGTGTTCGTTCTGAATGACTAACTATAAATTCTATTAATGTTAAAACGTGATTAATTTGCTTCAATTAGTGTGACTTAACATCTAGGCTCCAACCATTTTTATATATTGTTTGAACTGAACTGCATTTCTATCAACTACATTTCAAACAAAGATCTTGCTTTATTGAAACAATGTGATGATATTCAGTGTTCTCAAACTTTAGATAATAGGTTACCAGTAAATCTAAAACATGTTAGTTTTTCAATGTCTATACAATGAAAAAGAGCAGACATGCATGAAAAATAGCCATTATCAAAAATGTAATTGTATTAATTGTGTGGAAATTGTGTGGAAATATATTAATTGTGAACACAAATTTACATTGTATTGAAGTACATTATGCCATATATTGTTGATATTTGGCAGAACAGATATTCTGCAGATATTCTCTTTAAGACCAAAATCAAAAATGGCATATTGGCTGAAACTTTTCAGTGGACAAAATTTTAGCACTTTCCCATTTCCTAATGCACTTCTAATTTATTACAATGACTTTAACTGTTCTCAAATTCAGAGAAGGATTCTTGTCATTTGTAGCACACAGACCCGTGTGACGGTCAAGTCCTTGTCAGAAAGTTCTTGTTTGTATCGCGAGGCAACCTTCTTGTTCTCCTGAGACAGCTCGAAATACTGCTCCTCCTGCAGAGCCCGGGCCAGCTGCTCGGACTCAGCCTTCGTCACGGTGAGGTCCAGCTGTGCAGACAGTGACTCCCTACAAAAACACATTTACTGCCTTATTCTGAATAGCACTCATGGATTTTGGTTTTGAGTGGTTCACAAAAAAAATCCAGCTCTTAAGACACTGTATAACTTCATAAATGCTTGTCAAAAGCAGATGTATATCTGCAGGAAGATATGTACTTCTCAGACTGCAGCTCCTGGACTTTTCTATGAGCCTCCTGGATCTGCCGGTTCCTCTCCTCAATCTCCTCCTTCAACTCTTTCACCTGAGTTTTATAGAGGGTCTGTGGAAAAGTGCTTAAGAGTAAATTCAACATTTACATGCACAATTCTGTTCAGGATCAAGTACTTCAGTATCAAAACACCTACACAGAAATTATAGAGGCCAACTTCTTGTCCAAATCAATGACTGACCATTTACTAACTACTTGGAAAAACATGACTAGCCAATACTAATATTGGCTAAATGCTATTTTAATTGAATTTGTTCATCTTTAACTTTAAATTTTAAAAATGAAGTGTGTTCACTGGTTCAATGGTGTGTTCAGTGGTGTATCACTGGTATCGAGCATCAATCATCAGCCAGTAAAACTCCAGACTTACCTGGATGGGATTTTTACATTAGCATTGACAATATTTATTTTTTGCTTGATTTGTGTAAATTCTATTTCTTACATAAATGAAAAGTCTTTATTTATTTTACCTAAACCATTAAGAGGCTAAACAAATCACATTGACTCTGATGATTCTGGGCCATGTCTGATGTCATCTGGTAACCCTGGACTGGACCATCACTATCTGCGTTGACATGGACACTAATAATCCGATTGTAATTGGACTAGAAGCACAATCAGATTTAAAAAGTCACATGTAAACACGTCAATCGGAATGAATTGGCCAAAACCGATT
>JAZGTK010002130.1:20551-33662 GCA_036877625.1 Ambastaia sidthimunki
TAATCCGATGGAGAGGACATGTAAACACTTCATCGGTTTGAAAATTAAACCAGATAGTTCTGCGCATGTGCAGGGACGTACAAATCACGTAATGACGTATGACACACGGCGTGTCATTCTAAAATTCTCCTTCCACTCCTCGTCTGTGAAGTGGTGTAATGGTGCGTTCACACCAGACGTGAATGAAGCGTTAAGCGAGAATGATTTACATGTTAAGTCAATGCAAAGACGCGAATTGACATTCTGCGGCGCGTTAACAAATCAGGAGCTTGCTCTAGTAGTGACATGATTACGACAGAGATTAGTGATTGGAGACTGGAGCCGCCTGGCTGAAGCCCCTCCCATGACGCGAATCTGCGTCTGTTGTGAAGTAAATTTTACACGCGAATGAAGCGAATAAACTCAAAATGTTCAAGCGTCCAACTACGCGCGAATAGCGCGATTTATTCGCACATTTCGCGTCTGGTGTGAATGCAGCATAAGACGACGTTGTCCCACCAGTCCTTGCTTCGGACTCTCATCCAAAGACACCTTGTTCTGGGATCGGGAAGGGGCATTTTAATAGCTTTATAAATACACGCAGAACCGTTCTAATTAGCAGCTGATATAGGCAAATGTTAAGTCAAAAAAAGAAGCAGTGGCAAGAGAGTGGCTGCATGTTGGAATAGCGGGAAATGTGTATTTGTGCACTGTGCGCATGTCAGAAGATCAAATCCGATTCTGTCATGTAAACGCGCACATCAACCCGATTACTTTATTCAGTGTTCTTGTAAACACTGCGATCGGAATAATCAATCTGATTGATTTCATTCCAATTGAAACAAAAAGTGACCCATGTAAATGTAGCTACTGCCATACAGGAATGAATTCCTAATTCAGTTGTATGCAGCTGTACAATGACAAAAGGTTTTCTGTTCTATTCTATTCACTATGTCTTCAGCTGAGGAATTGAGTTACTCACAGAGAAATACTGCTCGGCCTCCAGCTGGTCCTGAAGTTCCCTCATCTGCCCCTCGTTCCCTCTGTATTGCCTTAGGAGAGACGTTTTACATCAAATCACTTCAGCTTCAAACAGTCTATATTATAATATACAGGTATTTTATCTTGTTTGTATTGGCAGTGAACAGCTTTGGCATGGTTTGAACATAAGCTGCAATAATAGCCTTTTCTATGATAATGCCCTTTAATTGACCACTCAGCACATTTCACATACTAAGTAATGTAGTAGCTGTTTGTAGTAAAGCTATGAGCCAAAGGAATTTTATTATTTGGTCAATTGGGGTTAATCTGACAAACAAAACCAACGTAAATGAATTTAGAAAATCTAGCTATCTAACAATAAATCAACGTTCAGCATTTAGACATTTATTACTTTAAATATGTAAGTAGTCTGTGGGAAAAGTAGATAAAAGTTTTATTGAAAGATATTTTTAACTTGCCTTGCTGTAAAAAGGGTACCAGGGCTGCATGCAAACAAAATGTTCTTATAAAACGGAGCACCAATTTCTACCTTATGTATGCTAAGTGCCAAAATGGTCACTTTCTGATCACCCTATGAGCACAGGAGAGGGCAAAGGTCATACTTGGTGAGCTGCACCAGCTGGAACTCTAGGGAGCGTTTATTCTCGAGGGCGGCATTAACCTCCTGCTTCAGCTGCTTCTCTGATCCCTTTAGTCGATCTGCCTCCATTGCCCAGCTTTTCAGCTCGTTCTGAGTGAGTGCTCGTTTTCCGGACTCCTGCTCCAACTGCATCCGCAGCACTTTTACCTGGAGCAGATAAAGATCATGTCAAGCCAAGTGACTCAGTGAACTCATGCCCATGCTTTAATTGGGCATTTAATTGGGTGTCAAATGAAGGTGTGTGGGGTCAGTGACACTCACCTCCTCCTCCAACCTCTCCTTCTGCTTCATCAGCTGTTCCATCTTCTGAATGGACTGCTTGAGGTCAAACTCCAGCATGGAGCACTGTTTCTCCACCTCCACCACCCGGCTTTCCGCCTGCATCCGCTGTGTGGTCTCCTCTGACACCTTTTGCTCCACAGCTGGTAAGAGGAGATATTCAAGCAAGTGAAAGTTACTCTTTCTGGGCCAGGTTCATCATCAAGTTCTAAACAGCTAGGCATCTTTATACTGTGTATTACAAAGTGTTTAGTGAAGCATATTAATATTGGTAAACAAAATTAATATTAGTCGTAATTTAAAGTCCTGGGGGGCTGGGCTGGTATTTTGCCATTTGTTCCATACACATTCTTAAATTTGATAGATGTATAATAGTGGTTCAGTGGTTATAAAAGGTTATCAGCCATAAATAATATTATCAGCCCTCAGAACAGGCTCAAATCCTTGCACATTTTGTTGTTAATGAGGAATTCTGCTTCTTAGCATGTGTGTGTATTTTTGAGGCAGTGTTTGGATACATAGCTGAATGGGATGCTGGATTGTGTGTGGACGCATCAGAATGAAGTGCCTAGAGCAGGAACTGAAGCAGCTGGCACACACAACATACCGTGCATAGCAGCTGACTTGGTCTCCTCGATGGATTCGTATTTGTCGGTGAGATGAGCTCTGGTGACTCGGTGCTCGGTCAGTTCCTGATCCAGGCGCTGCTGTAGAGTCTTCAGCTTGTAGTTCAGGTCGATCTCCAGGCTGTTTTTCTCCTGAGAACCACAGAGAAAAGCTGGTTGTTCACATTGCTACTGTTTGTTTTCTTGTTACTTGAGCTGTAAAATTGTCCAGATCAGTTTTGAGGTAGGACTCTTTACTGAGTGGACGACTATTCGGTTGGGTGTTGAAGACATAAACCTTGTGGGAGTTTGATCCATATAAACTGCCCCACATTCCTTCCTCATCCCTGCCTAGTATGCTTGCAGTTAATACCAAACTAAAAACCACTTGTTTTACTGTAAATGAATTTTTCCTGGCAGATGAGGTAAAATAATTTTTTGGTGGTATACGGTGGTCGTGGTAATAACACAATAGCCAAAGACTATTTAAACCCAGAATGTTGTTTTTAAACCCAGAATGTCCCTGTAAGAGGGAGGAAAGTCTGAACTTGAATGGCTTCATAAAATGCAGGGTTGATGTAAAGTGCACAGTGTGCTGAAGGCATCATGATCTCATTATTAATACTGTAACATCAACCATGTACAATTATATCATGTGAACATCTAAAACACTGTCACTGGAAAAATTATAACAAAAAACTAAAAAGAGAAACACACACAGAGTTTTACTCTTAAAGACCACAACTGTGACAGAACTGTGAGGTAAAGGATAATAAGAATAAATAACAAGAAACCTTCTCAAGAGCATCACATCTCTCCTGGACTTGTTTCCTCTCCAGCTCCACTTTAGTAACAGTCTGCTTCAAGTTCTTGTTGTCCTCCTGTTGACCTGTGATACGAGCTACAACAGACAGACAACATTTACTAGTGCTTTGTGAGCAGAGATGTCTTGTGTACTTAAAGGGATAGTTCACCCTAAAATTAAAACACCTCTCAGAACTTTCTTCATTTTCTGAACACAAATTAAGATATTTTTGATAAAATTTGAGGGCTTTCTGCCCTCAGATAGACAGCAATGCAAATACACTATTAACACACAGAAAGGTAGGAAAGACATTGTTAAAATAGTCCATGTGACTGCAGAGGTTCAACCTTCATTTTATGAAGAGGCAAGAATAATCTCTGTGTGCAGAAAACAAAAAATAAGGACTTTATTCAACAATGTATTCTCTTCTGTGTGAGAGTCTGATGCGTGTGCTGACGGAGGAGCTGCTGTTCTGACATACAAAAAGTATTCTCATTGCAGTGTTTAACATTAAGGTTAAACCACTGTAGTCCCTATTTTAACCGTGTCATCTTTTAGGGCCTTGATAGTGGTATTTGCATTGCCATCTATGGGGGAATCAGAAAGCTCCCGGATTTCATCAAAAATATCTTCATTTGTGTTCTGAAAATAAATGAAGGTCTCAGGAGTGTGAAATGACACGAAGATGAATACTTAACGACAGAAGTTTCAATTTAGGGTGAACTATCTCTTTAAAACACTTTGTTTATTTGTATTTGTTTGGTGAGATTTGGTTGTTTACATACGTAACTCAATTGTGGTCTAGCAGAGTTAGGAACCTAAATAATGTATGTAAAATTATGCTTGAGCAAAATAACCGAGAAGCCAAATCCACGGTGGTAGCGGGCTGATCTTACCCTGCAGTTCTCGGATCTCCTCTGAGCCCTGGCTGCAGGTTCTCCTCTCCGTATCCAACGTGGTCTGCAGCTGCAGCAGCTCTTTCTCCAGCTTCTGTCTGGCGCTCTCTGCGGCGCGGCTCTTCTCCTGCAGCTCACGGTTAACGCCTTCCACCTGACTCATGGACTTTGCCATCTCCATGTGACTCTTCCTCAGACGTGCCACTGTGTCCGACTCGGCCCGCAGAAGATCGTTGGCTTCTCCCAGCTGTCAGCCACAGAGATGAGAAAGATGTTACTATTTGCAGGGCCCATAAATTTTTTGACTTTTGTGTCCAGTGTGGCCGTTTCCTTAGAAGGAAGGATGTGTGCTGAGACATATCAAAGGGCTGGACCAGGTCAATTTTTAAAATCAAGATCCAAGGTCTAAAATTTTATACTTTTCTGCTTCCCTTTGAGAATTATGGAGGCCACTGTGCTATTGGGAACCTTTAGTGCAGCAGAATGTTTTTGTTGCCTTCTCCATTTCTGTGCCTTGCAACAATCCTGTCTCTGATCTCTGCAGGCCGTTCCTTTGACCTCATGACCCGATTTCAGTTATTTCTTTTTAATAAATTTACAAACATTTCTAAAATTTTGTTTTCACTTTGTCATTATGGGGTACTGAGTATAAATTAATGAGAAAAATAATTTAAACCGATTGTAATATAAGGCTGCAACATGGAATAAAGTGAAGGGGGTCTGAATACTTGGTTCTACTTGGTAATACTACATACATACTGGTCTTTATAAGCATACCTGGTTCTGCAGCTGGGTAATCTTCTCATTAATTTGGTTAATCTTCCTTAGATCTTCCAGCTGCTCCCTCAGAGTGGACACTACAGAAAACAAATGAGACCGCTCACACTGGTGCAGATTCCCCATGACAGTAGACCATTCAACGGCTGAAATGTGACTGAAACTGGTACAGATTATTCTATACTGTTTATACTGCAGTATATTGTAAAACTGCAGTATATGCAAACTGTCACATTCCAGTGTAGGCTGTTGTGTTTGTTATAACTGCAGTGATTTCGCTGTTTCTCTTCTCAACAAGCCATTCACGTTTGATGTACACAATAAGTTGGACATTTTTATTATGTATTACAGTTTTGAGTTGTGTCTTCTCTCAAATGTCATAATGTGAATTATCTGTTTTTGCATTGATGCAAAAGTTTTACAATTTTGCAATTTGTTTGTTATAAATAATGTCATATTTTGTCTCAATCATTAAGTTCTTAATAAAGAAACAGAAACAAATCAGATACAGAGCATTAATCAGATACAGAGCATTAATCAGATACAGAGCATTAATCAGAATCAAATTTCAGTATAATAATGTTAGCCAAAACTATAAAGGGTTCTACCACAAAAAAAGTAACAGAGGGTACAAAAGCAAAGTCATTTCAATTCTCACCTTCGTTCTCCAGATTGCGTCTCTTTTCAGCCTCTTGGTCAGCTTTTCTCTGGTATTCCATTGTCCTGTGCTGGATCATAATCTTGTCTTTCTCCAGTGCAGACATGTTAGCCTCCATACTCTTCCTTAGGTTAGTCTGAAACATGTCAGAACAACCAAATTCAAAGAAACCTCAAAAGAATTTACATATCAAAAATAAGTTAAGTTTTTAACAAATATTTATTTTTAGACATTTATTTTAATTGTCTATCAGAGCCTTGCATACAAAAACACACCTGTAATAATTCAGATTCATGATTTAGAGGTAAAATAATTTAACTCACCTCCTCGTCTAACTCTTTCATTATCTTGTCTAGTTTTGTGTTGGATGCCCTGAGAAAATGAGACAAAGAACAAATGTCAAAAGTCTGATTTTATTTTAAGAATAAATAAATGTGATTTTTGTAAAGATGGATAGGAATTTTGATTTGGGAAGAATTGATGGTTGAGGATGAATAGACAGATTAGTTAAAAACTGGGTGAATGAAGAGGTTGATTTGCAATAGATAGATAAGATGTTTGATTGCAATGGGTGGATAAGTTGTTCAATTGTTGGATTTATTTATGTTTTGGATGGAATAAATTAATGAATGACTGAATGAAGTGTTTAATTGGTTTGAGTAATTGGTACAAATAAATTGGTAATTGATATAAATAAACACCTGCACTTCTGCTCCATCTCATCCCTCAGCTGCATCTCTTTGTGAAGTTGTTCTTCTAGCTGATATATCCTCTTCTGAAGGTTCTCCAGCTGAGAGACAAGAAACCAAGTCAGTCATCCTCACACTTTATTAGATTAGACAGACTCAAAGTAACAATGATTTGATGCTCTTGGATTAACAACCATCGTTGGAGGTTCTTACATGACTCTTATCTTTAGTAGAGCTGCGTTTCTCACTTATCTTTGTGGTTATTTCTCGAGGAAACCTGACAAAGAACCATAAGAAGCTTAATATTGTCACAATTTCACCAGCCTAACAGAAACACCTGGATGTGTTTCTGTTAGCATAGTGTCATCAGATTTAATGAAAAGACTGGTGTAAGTGTTGACTGACTGATTACAGTCTGTTCTGTAGCTCAGTACTCACTGGTTATTGCTATAGTAGGTGAAGCCCACAAATGGAAGCTGGTTGCCTACAAATGCTTTAGGAATGGGGAACGTCTCCTCCTCCCCTCGATCCTCCTCAATGTCATCAAAGTTACTTGTGTCAATGTCACTGCTCAGCTCTGGCACAACTGGGGCAGCAGCTACACACAACAATGACAGATTGCAAGGTGAACAAACCAAAATGGTGTGTAAGTGGCAAAGGCTTTTAGAGCCTGATGGAGGCTCAGAAGTTCTACTCACTCTCTCTGATGTTCTCCCACCTCCACTGGTCGTTCTTGAAAAAAGAATGTCGCTTTATCTCATCTACTCCATTGCGTCCTAAGCGCACCTCCCTAACGAGAGATAAGCAAAATAATGCATTCATTTTTCAGATCAAGCTTCATTTTCTGTCAGTTAAAGTGACATGTTTTGTCAGGTATGGTAACTCATATCCAAAATGTGACTTCTGCATTTAACCCATCACTGGTGAGGAGTGAACACGTGCACGTACGCACGTGCACACACACGCACACGCACACGCACACGCACACGCACACGCACACGCGCACGCACACGCGCACACACACGCGCACACACACACACACACACACACACACACACACACACACACACACACACACACACACACACACACACCTGGAGCAGTGGGCAGCACTGCTGCTCCTAGGGAGCAATCAGGGGTTAGGTGCCTTAATTAAGGTGGTTGATAGGGCATTGCTAAGTAGTTGCTAGGGTTCGGCACAAGATAAGTTATAGTCAGTGATGTCACACTAGGTGTGTTTACATGTGCAGCTTTTTGTCATTCCGATTAAAATGACTTCGATTGAAAGATTTGTTTGACTGTTTACATGAGATGTCATCTAATCCGGTATGGTGTTTACATTTACCAGACACTTTTATCCAAAGCGACTTACAAATGAAAGAACAATAGAAACAGTAAATCAACGATCAGAAGGCAACAGTCTGGAAGCATTGTGCCAGTCTCCCTAGCCTAGCATAGAGTCATTTACAAATTGTCTAAAGAAAGAGAGAACAAAGTGTAAGTGGTAGGATAGGTGCTATTAACTGGACAGGTGTTGTCGGAAAAGATGTGTTTTTAGTCTTTTTTTGAAGATGGATAGTAAATCTGCTGTTCTGACTGAGACTGGAAGGAGGGAACCAGGAGGGAACAGTCCAGGAGAAGGTTGCGCTGCTCACTGGCAGAACGCAAGCTTCTGGAAGGCACATAGGTCCGTACCAATGAGTTTAGGTAACTTGGTGCAGATCCAGTGGTTGTTTTGAAGGCTACCATCAGTGCTTTGAACTTGATTCAAGCGGCCAATGGTAGCCAGTGCAGTCTGGTAAAAAGAGCAGTCTGGAGTGACGTGTGCTCTCTGTTTACATGTGCGGGCGGTTTTAATCGGAATGACTTTGTGACGTGCACATTAGCATGTCTTTTTGCCACCTTTTATTCCTGTCAACATGGAGTTTCATGTTTTCTTATGTGCGCTATTTTTTTGTACAGTCTTGCTTTTAATGAAGGTTGTATTGCTGGAATTTAGCGACCTGGAATGGAAGCTAAACTTCCGCATGAGTCGCAGGTCATTCACAAGTTTGTGTGGACTGGTAAAAGGATTTTGTCCCTCAAGTTATGGGACTTATCGACGGCACTCACATCCCTTTTTCTTACCTCCATCTTATTACAAAGTAATTGGGTTAAAGCGTTTACATGGCAGAATTTTTATTTTGTTTGGTTTATAGAAAGGTTTATCCCACCCCTCTCAAGATTCCCGATTACAATTTCATTCGGTTTGGCCATTTTTATTCCGATTGAGGTGTTTATATAGAGCATTTTCATTCGGATTGAACTTTTAAACCGATTACAATGCTCCATGTAAATGCACCTACTGTGATTTCTACAGTTAAACTATAAACTATACTATATATGTCAATAGACAACTGATAGTTAAATCACTGGGACATGGAACTTAAAATCCTTAAAAAAAAGTCTTAAAAACTGGTCCACCAAAACTTAAATTGCTGAACCTAAAATAAAAAAAATACTGAAAAATGAAAAAAAAAAAAAAAAGTTTCTTAATATTTTAAAATAGACATTACACATTTAAAAATGTTTGTTGTTCAAACCTGTCTGTAAGGAAAGCACAGATAAGGTTCTTTGCATCTTTGGAGATGTCGCTGTCTACAGGGAAAGTCAGGGCATTCTTGTGATTCATGATCTTGCTGTAGGTGCCCACAAGCGAGTCAGCATAGAATGGCGTGTCACCTAAGGACACATTACATGACACTTAATCTTCTTATAAGTCATCAATTTTTATGAAATTCATCCACTTCATTCAGTTTAGTATGTTTAGTTTTAGCATTTAAATCTGAGTCCAAGTGCTCAGTTATTGGTGTTCCTGCCAGGAAATCTCTCCTGGTTGTAGGGAATCTAAGTGCTGCTTTTAATAGTCGACTTTTCTTGGAAATCTGCTATGCAAGAATTCCATTGAACTCTGAACTAATATAAACAACCAACAGTTACATTCGCACTTTCAGTGCTTGGGCCCTAATTAACTTACCAACTAGCATCTCATACAGGAAGACCCCCACAGACCACCAGTCACACTCTCGGCCATAGTAGCCGTCTCCTCCCTGTGACTTCAGTACCTCTGGAGAAATGTAGTCTGGGGTTCCTACTGCCGTGTCACATTGTACCATACAGTCCTGAGAGCATAAAAAGAGAGAATTAGCTCCAGATTGCAGTTCGAGGCAGAACTGACAGATAATGTAATGTGGCAAACCTTGTTCATCTTCATGCAGGTGCCAAAGTCTGCCAGCTTTAGGTGGCCTGTTTTATCTAGCAACATGTTATCAGGCTTTACGTCTCTGTGACAAACATAAGCAAAGTAAACTAAGTCACCTTGAAAATTTCAAGCAGGTAAGCAACGCTAGCAGGAATGAATGAATGTCTGGAGACCTGTGAATGAAGCCCATAGAGTGGATGCCATCCAGCGCCAGCACCACCTCAGCAGTGTAGAAACGGGCCCACTTCTCTGGCACATCATAGTTGCTCATGAGGTTGACCAGGTCACCGCCCGGCATATACTCCATCACCATGTAGAGGTAGCGGTCATCTTGGAATGCATAAAACAGCTGTAGAAAATCAAATGGATTAATACATATGCAGCACTGTGCAAGTCTTATGCACATTTCTTGCTTTACGGAAAAATTGTTTATTTAAATCTTTTGCTTTTTGTCTTAAGGAAATGTCAATACAGATTTTTTAACATATGTTCTTGTTAATTGTAACAATCAAGTGAGAGTTTTGTATAAACAAGAACTCCTACAACAGATGGTTTGGCCCACACAGTCAGTCTGACATTAGTCTAAATCTATTAGAAGTGTGGCAACATCAAGATGCTTGGAACAACGTACCTCCAATGCTACCTTAAAAACTGCAAGTGTACAAATTAGAAAAGCTGCTGTATCTTATTCAATAACATAAGGGGAAAAATAGTCCAAGTAACTGTTAAAAATATTTTACGGTCACAAAATGTAACCACTACAAATTGTTTACAATAACAAATGTAAAGTGTTTGTGTGTGTTTGTGCTTTTTTAATACAACAACGACTAGACGCTGGTCATTAGACACACACATTAACTACCAAATGCCCAGTTGATTCCAATAACAATCAAAATAAGTCAGTAATTTATACCTGTACTACCCAATCACTATTGGCAAATGCCATAATATCCCTCTCTTCCCAGAAGAAAGCAGAGTCCGACCTCTTGATCATCTCAAACTTGCTGAGCAGCTTCATGGCGTATACTTTCAGTGTGGCTTTGTGCCTCACCTACACGACAACAGAGAGACCTTTAGGACAAGCTCAGTTAAACTACAATTTTATATATAAGGAATTGTGTATGGCCAGCTGGTAATTAGCAAAGGTATCTCCTACTAAATCATCCTGAAGATTTATTTTACAGTAATTTTCACACTGTACAGTGTCCAATTGTGTGAAGAGATCACAGAAAGAGACACTGGGAGTGATTGTAGGAAAAGGTTTTGATTGCAAAATGCCGCAACTGAATCAGAATTAAGAGTTATATAATAGAAATATATAGTGTACAATACACACACACGCGCACGCACTGCTTCTCTAAAGTGTAAAAATCTACAGCATAATCCAACGGTATCATTACCACAGTGTGAACTTGGCGATCATACATATGACTATAAAAACAAACCAAAAATTATAGTTAAAAGGATAACAACTGACAAAAAAATATACTTACCAGCTGCACTTCTCCAAATGCCCCCCTGCCTATGACCTTTACCACTTCATAGTCATCCGCTTTCATGCGAAGCTCTCGAATTTTGCTAATTGTGTCCTTATCTAAAAACATAAGCAAAGAAAACTGATGAATTGCAGGTGTAGCAGCTTCTTAATTGTTACATGCCACTGAGAGTCTTAATCACGGAGTTTAGTATTAGACACATAAAAATAAAATGATCATCCAGGCAAAAAGTACTTTAACTTCATTCAGTCACATTTAATGTGGTAGGGCATTTGTGCCCCCCTACTAGTGAGAATCTGACTTGTAACCAGATGGTCAGTGGTTCGAATGCCATTCATTGTTCTGCACCAACATAATACAGTATTACTAATGAGCTACATATATTTATAAAAAAAACATAAAATGGAGTCAGGGAGTTGTGTGGACATTTTTGCATTTAAAACAAATCATTTAAGCAGACTTATCTCAAATAGGACTATACTGTAAATATTCTATACAATCCCAGCTCTTTTTGTGAAGCACTAAAATGAAGCGGTCAGTGCATATGAACCGAAGGCATCAGAGTACACACACAGGGCTGATAGTGGAAAAAAATCCTGAGCCTGAACTTTTTTTTCATGCCCGGGAGGTGGGCAATGGTGGGGGGTGCTATGTATGCAGTGCACTTTTTACACATAACATAACATTATTTGAAAAAGAACCCTTTTAACCCATGGGCAGATTATGCCCCCCTGAGCCCAGATATATAAACAGGCTTTTGTGTATAACCCTGTTCATTCATACTCCAAAGTAAAATAACATTTGATTAGTAGCCTAACCATTGAGTAAAGAACATGAACGAAGACACAGATTCATTTTTTAAACATAAGTGCAAAATATACACCATTTACTGTAAGTACAGTTTTAGAACCTTTACAGTGCAGTTGTGATGTGTAGATAATACTGTAATCCTAAAGTTGTTTCTTCAAAACAACGTGACGTTTTGTAAATGATAACCACCCATGATTATCATGATTATCATATTCTGTGGAAATACACACAGAATAGAAAACTATCTTTTTTGTTGAATATTGAATATAATCCAGTCCTATGTCTGCCTCAAGTGACACACCAGCAAAACTGCACCTGTAGTCATTAGGTGCTGTGCATTGGAAGGTACTACAGCAATCAGAATAGGAAAAGAAAAAATCACTTCCATGATAGTATAAATTACATATCAGTAAAACCTCAGCTGTAGTAAGTAATGGTTTGGAATGGGGATTTGGCTAGAACAGCAAACAGGATGGATAAATATCACTTAGTTGTTTTTTATAGAATATTTTTCGTTTTAATGAGCAGTGAGTGACTGTCTACTTTAAAAGCACACACTTTAAATCTGTCATTTGTTGACGCTCCCTTACACAGACGGTACCGCAAGTATAAGGGCGAGCTGCTCTAAGTCGGTTTTTGTACGGAAATCGATAGCTACAAGAAATGTATTGTTTTTTGTTTGAAACATGACAATGGTGTGAACTGTGTGCAACCCTGATCTCGTCTCGACTTAACTGAAGTTTGCTGTCAAATCCTTATGCGGGGAAATTTGAGGTCGAACATCCAGCGAATATCAAACCTCCTGCGACTATACCGCGCTCGGTCAGTCCTTTGACTTACGGTGACAATATGGGAAACCCGTTAGATGGCACTGCTGGATATGAATAAATTAATGATGGGTCTAATCTATTACAACTAATCATTTCTCTTTCTGGTGCAGTTTGCATTGGTTAAACTTATGGGGCTGTCACGTGATGAACGAACGACTCAAACCCGAAGACTTGTCACATAAGAGATGAGCTAATCGTAGACTAAAGATCCAGTTAAACAATGAATTAATGTTTTCTGTTTCTTATTAGGGCTGTGCAATATATCGAATTTCGATTTTGGCTCCAAACGATCACAAAAACAGTGATATTGACAAAAAACGATTATTATTCAAATAATTTTACCATATTACGTTCTGCTATTCTGTCATGTGTTCCGAATGACACGCAACTCTGCCGTTACATGA
>JAZGTK010002131.1:0-33661 GCA_036877625.1 Ambastaia sidthimunki
AAGCAGTTTATGACAGTTTTAATAAAATATTAGAAGAGATTTTGTTTTGTTTATAAACAAATATTTAAAAAATTAATTGGTCCCTTTTTAATTTCATATTTTTTAGGAAACACACAAAGTTTACAGACAGAAGCTGGAAGAACTGACAAACCTGCAGGTGATATGCAACAATTCCATCGGCAAACAGAGAAAGAGCTTAAAAGACCTCAAGCAAAGTCTACAGAAGTGTGTGATAAGTGTCTGATGTTACCACAGTTTCAGATCATGTTGAGTTCATGCAGAACCTGCATTCAAAATGAGTCTAATTTTCCACTTTCTTTTGAGCAGATGTGCCGGAACCTGCAGCGACAACGAAAGTGAAGTTTTAAATGATCTACAGGTCCAGATTAAAGAACGACAAAATGTCTTTTTTGACATGGAGGCCTATTTGCCAAAGAAAAATGGGTGAGTTTTAACTTTAAGTCCTGGTCATGATATTGGAAATGTCACTGAATGTTTTGTTGTGTTTTTAGCTTTTGTTTCTGTATTTAAACGTTTCGCTTTTCTTTGCAGATTGTACTTAAGTTTAGTCTTGGGAAATGTGAACGTTACTTTGCTCAGCAAACAAGCCAAGTAAGTCAGATGTGAGTCCTTCAGTTATTTAAACTGTTTTAATACAACGTTACTGACTGTGTTTTCTGAAACAGGTTTGCGTACAAAGATGAATATGAAAAGTTCAAACTTTATTTGACAATAATTTTAATGTTTGGTGCCGTCACGTGCTGCTTCATTCTCAACTATCGGTGAGTGTACCAGAGATACAGCGTTAACTTTACGTTATTCTAACGTTATTCGATGTGATCGGTTCTACAGCTTTCTGACTGTAACATGGACGCATGCTGTTTGTTTGCAGAGTTACAGACGAAATCTTCAACTTTTTATTGGTTTGGTACTTTTGCACATTGACAATAAGAGAAAGTATCTTGATGAGCAACGGCTCACGGTGAGTTTATTTAAATGCATTTAAGATTTACATTGTATTTACATATTTGCGAGGCACTTATATCCAAAGCATTTAAGATTACAGGCGTATCAAGTTACAGTCAAAAACTGAATTTGCCAGCTGTCATTGTTGATTGATGTGTAGCTGGTTTTTGGTTATTTTGAGGTTGACAGCATTGCTGATGTGTGGGTAACAAGTTAAGACTGTAGATTTTCTGTTACAAATATTGAAGTGTATGTAGTCAGTCTATAGACAGTAATATAAATAATACAATAATATACAATAAATACAAAAATTATGTTTGGCTCTAAAAATGATCTGATTGCTGCATTTTTCTCTATGTAGAATAAAGGGCTGGTGGGTTTTGCATCATTATGTCTCGACCTTTTTATCAGGTGTAATGTTGACATGGTAAGAACAAGGCCTGCTAAACCTTTATATTGAGTAATTCAACCTTTGTTATTTATTTTGCTCGTCTATAACTTTCACTTCGATTTCTTGTTTTTCATTGTTTTTAAAGGCCTGAAGGTCCAGTGTATCAGATGTTCAGAAGTCAGTTCCTGTCCTTTTCTATGTATCAGAGTATGTGAATTAGTTGCCGCTTGATCTGGTTTTAATTGGTCCTAATGTGATGTTGAATGTTGCAATGCATTATGGGACTTGTGGTTTTCTTGACAGGCTTTGTGCAGTTTCTTCAGTATTATTATCAGAGCGGCTGCTTGTATCGGTTACGAGCTCTGGGCGAGAGAAACCAGCTGGACCTGACAGTGGGTATGAATTCAGATTGATCTGGATGTTGTCATGGGTTCACACTGCAGATGCTGAATCCAGATTCAGAACTGATCTCTCTGTCTCCTGATGTTTACATTGCAGAAGGTTTTCAATCGTGGATGTGGAGAGGACTTACATTTATTCTTCCGTTTCTGTTCTTTGGCCATGTGAGTACCAGCCATGTTTAAACGTGATCTTGAAGTATTCAAGGGGTTAATACCAACCCTTGAATGACTGTAATGTCTGGTTGCTTATAAAGAGAACCAGTTCCCATTTCAGTAACTAAACATCTTAACTGTTACATTAAAACGTATTTTACTGTATTTCATTTATAAAAATATTCATATGTGAGACTGTAGCAGCTTGTACAGCAGCTGTAAGTTTCGTAACATGTAACTATGTGGAATCTGTGAACTGGTTCAGATAAACAGATGATTCTGTTCTTTGACGTGAAAGATACTTGTATTGATTTTGTTCTCTGCTCAGTTTTGGCAGCTGTACAATGCTGTGACCCTTTTTAAGCTCTCTGGCCATGAAGATTGCAAAGAGTGGCAGGTAGAGTTTTATTTTCATGTGAATTATACTGTTTTAATTTTGCACTGGAAAACACAGCTTATTTAAACTTTATTCTTACATATCTTTAAATAAATAAAGCATTGTGTACAGGATAGTGAAAAATAAATTAATATTAAAGATATAAATAGATATTTGACTGAGTGATTGACTCATCAGACCAATTGATCGACCAATCAGAATCAAGCATATCAGAGAGCCATATAACCAGCGTTTATTTCTCATTATTAAAAGGGAAAGATTTTTGCTAACATCACAGTTCTTTGGTGTTGTAGGTGTTCATGTTGGCCCTGACGTTTCTCTTCTTGTTCCTGGGAAATTTTCTCACTACGCTAAAAGTGGTTCAACAAAAAGTCAAGAACAACAAAGACAAGTCCAAAAGGATCTGAGGAGAAACCGATGGGAAGATTTCTCACCCGACAAAACTAAACTACAAGGCGCACTAAACTTTTGTCTCCAGGTGTGTTTTAACAGTGTCCAAGAAGCTGTTTAGAAAGGGGTGGAGTCAGAGTTTGACACCTCCCAAAATAGTTTAAACAGCAGCAGTGAAAGCTCAAGATTGTTTGCTTTAGTTACCACTAAAAACCTGCAAGTTTCAAACACTGTATCCTCAAGAAGTGAGAGACTAGTTTACTTTTGTTTTGCTCCTGTGCATGAACACGTTTATGAAATGCCACATTTAAACTTTATGCAATGCAGGGGTGATTCACGAACTGCTAGTTTAGTTCTTAAGAGGATTTAATAATCTGGATTGTCATTAATGTTTTACAGAATAAATACTTGCTTTCCTGCGAGGAGTTTAAGCAAAAGCATATGTACGTTTTTTGTATTGTGGTGGGAAAGAATTTTAATAACTCAACGAGTTTCTGTACGTTTTGGCTTGTCGGTACAAGTTACTGAGTGAGGTCGGATTCTCAAATTACTCTCATTGTGGTCACACTTTCTGACACCTTAAAAATATGGATTTGTATTTTAAATGATGGCAATAAAACTTCATTAACGTTTTACAGTAAGTCTGATTCAAAACAAATCGTTTCCATCTTTTCTGTCTGCATTAAAATTAGCATAGCAGGTTAAAACGCTCAACAAAATCCTGTTTTCAGCCAGCTGTGCGTTTTTAAATGTTATGAATTACATTTACTGTGATAAGGCAAGCTGGTCAAGCGCGTATGATTTTGCTGAGATGTAACATGTACATTTACTGTATGTAAAATGTCAAAAAGGGATTTATTCGTGCTTAATAATGCAACGTTTTATTTTTTTGCCATCGGGGAACTCGCTGACACAGACCAGAAGTTGTGAAAAGAGGTTTTTAGCCCTAATGCTTAAAGTTTTTGTCTGTTCAGACGTTGTTTCGTTTGCCATGGAAATCAAGCTCAGAATAGTGTTCTTGATTTATTGAATTTATAATAATAATAATTAAATTGTCTCTATAATTTGTGAATGAAAGAAACGGCTGTAACTAAAAGGATTTCATCTGTTGGGAAATGTTTGTTCATTGATTCAGTCGGCCCTGAAGTCGTTTTCTCAATAATATCTTTATTATTTAACATTGCTTTGCACTTTTTGCTTGAACAAATCTCCAGAGATTCAATCAGAAATGCAGCTGGATTTGCATTCAACATGCGTGTGAGGCTAATAAAATCAATCTGATGCAACTTCAGTGGCCTCATGTGAAAATCAGCGTGTTATTTACACTGTCACCAGCAGAGAGCGCCACATTTCCTTCATTAGCTGATACACTATCAGCGTTAATATAGACAATTCTTCCAAACACATTAACAAAACTGCAACAGCAAAAATTTTAATTGTTTCCAGTCATGACGATGCCTATATTTGTATTGAGCTATTGCCATAAATCAAAACATTTCATATTGTCATAATGACTTCAGTCTCCTTCAGGATTTCAGCTACTCAGTCTCTTTTTTTTTTTAAAGTGTGTGTGTAGGAACGAGTGTGTGAAGACAGTTGTTTCACAGAACAACCCCTCTTAAGTAAAATGAAAGGAAACGTTTCAGTCTTCAGGTCTGTAATGTCACGCAACAATATGTAGAGAAGCTTCCGTTGCTACAGTGACATCCTGCAAACTGAAGTTCTTTACTAACCACAAAAACATTATAATCTGTGTTTAGCAGAAAAGCAAAGAATCGCTTCCATCCACATCATGGCCACATAACTTCAAAGTCTATTTTTCAGCAGGCAAACACTCACAACATAAAAAATATGATTTCACATGTTTATTTGTGCAATTCAAATGGGCAGAACAGAAAAATGGGTGTCATTAAATTCAACAATTTCTGGCTTCTGGTTTAGACTTGAACTGATGAGTGAATTAAAAAAGAAAAAATGGCCTTTCACTTTGAAATAGTGATCTACAGTTATTTCTCTATATACAAATGAAAACAGTAGCAACTGAGGCAACGTTTATCACAGTACTATGTTTTTTGACATGTTCTACCGTGATATTTTTCCACCTACCTTGAAGTTTAATATAAATACCACATACATGAATATGACAGTAGCATCATATATACATCAAACTACCATGGTAACACCACAGTATGTTTTTGTAAGAGAGATTTACAAGCCTCCATAGTCATCAACTCGACCCCCCCAATTCACAGACCCAATACTGTAACTGTACTTTTACATGCAAACTATTGTGTAAGTGAATCAAAAGCATTTCACAATAGTGACATGTTGCATCCCAGTGCAAAATAAAGGCAGTGACACAAGAACTTAGAACATTAGTTGTGCGCAGTGCATCTTCTTAAAGGACATCAAATGTACCCGACAGAATCCAGACAGACATCCCATAATGTTCCCGTGACAACAGCAGCACTTTGAAGATTCTTCTTCTCTTATTGGTTGTCATCAGGTCGTATGAGTGACACGCAAAGAAGGAAGCGGTTCAGAACTTTAGGATCAAAGAAACACCAGCACGTGATGTTCACCTCAAACATCAAGTCCACGCTGAAGACGCTCTTCTTTAAGATCACAGTTTGTGCCTTTAAAAAGTGAACAGAAAGATGTTTTGGGTATCGGTTCTCCTGCAGCGGTCACAACAGGACGCAGATTTTCTTCTTCTTGCGGGCGTGTCTTGCTTTAGCTCGGGCTGCTAACGCTCGTTTGGTTGCTTCCCTAAAAATGTCCTCCACGTTTTCTCTATATTTAGCCGAACACTCCAGGTATATCTCAGCCTTCAGCTGCTTCTGAATCTCTTCACCCTGTTGTTGAGAAATGAGACAGGAAAGCTTTTGATGTGGTGTCACAAAACCTGCAAAAGTCAGTAAACTCTGCAGTCTTTCAGAAGATACTTGTGCTACAGTCTGACCTGCATGTAGGTGATAGGAGCCAGATCCAAAGCTTTGAGTTTTCTTGTCCTCTCTTTGTCCTTTCTCAAGTCCGTCTTGCATCCTATCAGGATAATGGGGGTGTCGCGGCAGAAATGATGGACCTCTGGGTACCACTGCGAGAGATAAACAGTTTAAAATAGAACAGACATTTATATCTTTCACATTTGTCATTTTCATAGGCCTGGCCTTGAATTATCCTTTCGCTTTAGCTTTAGTTAAACAAGGCTTGGTGTGTTCCTCTAAACTGACCAATCAGGCTCCAGTTCTCTTGTTCAGGTCAAAGGTTATCAGCTCAAAGTTTATCAGCTCACAGACAGGCACAAAGGAAAATGTTACTACTTTTTTTACTTATGTGCTTCTAGTAGTTTTGTTTATGTTCAGTTTAAAATTGTATTTTTTCCTAAAATCCTTACTGAGACTTTTAAAGTTCATACTGAAATCTCAAAGCCATTTTTAGTCTTTACTAGATTAGATGCTCTCCATTCAACCTCATTGCTGTCTAGCAAAAACAACTCACAATTTAATCTTTAAAGACATCTTATGATTTTTATCTTACAGGTGCATCAGTTATGTACTTAATTTATCACTAAACTGATAATAATAATAAACAAAACAGTTAAATCAAGCAATGAACTAAAACCTACATCTCTAGCTCAACTAAAACATGGTTATTTCACCTTTATTGTAACATTGTCGAAAGACGTCGGATTTGTCACATCATAACAGATGATAACAAGATTTACATCTTGATAGGAGAGAGGCCTCAAGCGATCGTAGTCTTCCTGACCTGTCAATATACATACAGGGTTGTATTAGAGCTAAAACACAAGTAATTTTATCAAATAAACAGATGTACGGATATTTTGAAGTATATGATTATAAAAAGTACTGAATTATTTTGACTGTTTCTATGGAGATCTGTCTATAAACACCACAGAGGTGAGAAACTCTGACCACAGAATGTGTCAGTATATGTCATATTTTATGAACAGAGTATTTTGACGCAAAGCTGAAATGTGGCATTAACCCACATCCTGGCTTGAATTTCCTGTTTCTGAGAGAGCAGCAGGGTGTCTCTGATAAACGTTTATATCACAGAAGAGGCAGTAAAATGTACAGAAAGATGGAAAGATGTATTTCACAGACTTTTTAAAGGGGACAATAAACAGCATCTGGGCTTCTTAAAGTTCATTGGCAGTAAATAAAAAGGATAATTTATTACACCAAAAACTTACTATATATCATGCTGTCCTGGTTGTACAATTTTAACAATAAACAAAAATAGTGCATGACTAACTTGACTTGAGCAGTTAACACATTCTTAACTATTAAATCACACGTACAGAGTCAACAAAACATTATAGAAGTCTTTATTCTTCACATAATGAATACATTCTCCCCTCAAGGGTAACAGGTCTAAATACACTATGGACTCACGCCCATTTTGCCCTCAACATTCCTGCCTTAATATTCAATCAATGAAACTGACACAGGAGAGAAAGAGATGTTCGAAACTTAAGGTGTGTCTTCAGACACTTACCTGCTGTATCATAAAGAGTCAACACAATATCTTTCCCTCCGTATGATATAGTGGTGACGTATTTGTCAAACACAGATGGGGCATATTTCTGTTGAACATATTATATTACAATATTAAATTAGGGAAGTACAGGAATTTAATAGATGATGGAGACAATAGCAACAGACATTAAGATTAAGGCATTGACAAACTACAATTGCTGTCTGGGACTGGAAAAGCTTGCTGAGGATGTTGAGTAAATGACTAACACGTTTGGTAATACTTCCTTTTTTAAAACTGTTAATGTACCTGGAAATTATGTAAAATGTTTGTATCCCTCTATAAGCCTTCACAGATAACAATTTAGTTAAATTAGTTAGTCAAACAAATAAACATTTAAATGTTGCCCTTAAAACCTCTAACCATTATAATCATGAACGCTTGACCTTAAAGGAATATTTCACCCAAAATTAAAATATCTGTCCTCACATCATTTCAGAACCATGACTGACAGCCTCGGTCACCATTCACTTTCATTGTTAATAAAAGGCAATGAAAGTGAATGGTGACCGGGCCTCTTAGACCCTAACATTTGGTCTTTTGTGTTCCATAAAGGAAATCAAGTTTAGAACTAATTAAGAGTGAATAAATAAAGTTGATTTTTTACCCTTTATTTCTGGGAGCGCTATTCCTTTAAAAGCTTACCTCTGGGAAATCTCCTTTGGCATACACCATGAGCAGGGATGTCTTTCCACATCCTCCATCTCCAACGATCACAATTTTGAGGGAATCCTCTGGAGTGCCATTGCCGGCTATCGTCCCATTCTGTGTCATCTTCTTTAGTGGGGCCTTTCTGGCAAAGTCAGTTATTCCAACAGGTGCCCAAGTACACAGAGGTGTCAAGAACATTCATTGGTTATGGCGAGTGTGAACATACTGTGAGAATAAAACTGCACCAGGTAAGCATGCTGCTTTTCTGACCTCACTTCCTCTTTCCCTCGCTAGCATTCATTATTTCTCTCAAACCATGTGACTGTGTTTTAATATACTGTGGATCAGAGTGTGTTGCTGTCACTAAACATGTGTCTCTCTCTCTGTCTTCACATGGTCTGTGTCATCGCTAGGCGGAGTAAATAAAAGCCTCAGACACACCCACGTGGTCACGAACGTTTGCTTCCTGAAACGCACAATTAAACTGAGACAGAGCTGTGAAACTCTTCATTTTTCACATATCTCGTCTGCAGAGGGTGGAGTAAAGCATTCATAGATGGACACATTAGATAGTCACATTAAGTATATTCAGGTGATATCATCTACAAAACATTTCAATAATTGTATTATTTTGCTGATAATTAAGACTCTGACATCTGCATATGTAAGAAAGTGGTTACGCAGTTAAATAAAATCTGTTGTTTTTAATTATATAAAACTGGCAGCTGAGGGTGCCAAAAAACTCTGGAAACATGTAAACAACTTAACAGTTTAATACTGTTTAAAAAAACTGTATATTTTATATTCTTTTACAACAAAATAGCATTTCACTGCATATTTTAACCATAACAGGTTTTTATTGTAGCATTTTTGTTCATTAAAATTACAACCATGTTTACACTGTAGTTATATATATTTACACACACACACACACACACACATATGACGCACATTATATATATGTGTATGTACACTAACTGTACTGTAACTGTTCTTCGCTACAGAGCTGTGAGGAACCCCTATGACCCCTGTGAGGTATGGGGGGCTTTTCTTCGTTTATTTTAATTTAATGTCACCCAATCTAATTATGGCAACAAGTAAGCTGTTCATATATCTCCCCTCTCTCCATCACAGCCAATGAGCGTTCAGAAGAGGGATTCGTCTCAACCCCCCCTCACAGGAGACATTATATCATGACTGTCCCATACAAAACCCTGAACACAAAGAACCGCTCAGCCCGACACAAAACACACATCCGACACAAAACACACACACACACAAACACACATCATGCATTTTTAAATGGACCATTTATTATTTAAGGACAGCGGGCAGTTAAACAGAGACGGGCCCTCTGGTCTTTCACATCAACAGATGCTTATTTCCTAAAGTCGATTGTAATAAACACATAAATTAAAGGTTTAAAGCACATCCAACTTAATTTCAGGTTTATTTGTAGTTTTAAACTGAACGACATCAGCTACTTTATATGCGGATAAAGAGAAATTTAAACACGATGAGCAAAAAAAACACAGCACGATACATGTAAGTGAAAATCGAAATTTTATTATCCTAAAAGCATTTAAGAAAATGTAAGACCCCTTCACAATATACTTACCACAAAATACATTTCATTGCCAAAAAGCCAGAATTATTCTAATTCAACGTATAAGTTTCCACGGCGACAAATGCAATTGCAAACCTTCGTGTGAATCTCCATCTATTTGTGTCTCCTCAGATTTCATGTGAAATGTTAAAGTGGCAATAAAAGAAAAGTCATATTTAGCACACCTTACTGTCAAAAAGACTTAGAACAATTACATTAAATCCTTTACAAGATCTAAATAAGATTGAACTCGGCCTGGAGAAAAATAGGAGCCGATGACCGGCTGCAGCTGTCCAGCGCGGTGAAGCTCGCCTGGAGATGTTCGCTACACACATTCAGCAACACAAAACTAACACAACACACACACACTGTGTCATTGACTGCGGTCTCTGTGTTTCCTGCCCTTCTAGGGTTTAAGCTGTAGCTTAGGAACGGCTTAGGCTCGAAGGACACAAAGATAAAGAGGATTTTCCTAATTAAACACACCAGTGGCACAAAATGGCCTCATGACCCGCTTCAGCGCTGGAACTGTGTGTTAGTCCTTTTCTAGCATATTCTGACACCAGTTGTGCTCTGTGAGAAACAAACCCGTGTTGTTGTGCATTCATAAACCACCACGAACACAAAAGCGAGCGACGTTTACTTGCGCGACAATTCTGGCTGATAAATTGGAGTCGCCGGAAGCGCATAGAGGGCGACGCGCAAAAGACAACGAGTCAATGGTCAGATTGTAATGATGAGATGTCTGGGTACTAGTTATGTTCGATTAACTTAACTATGCAAAATTACACTGCCATAAATTGTGCAAAACACGACAATTTGCACACCACATACCGGCATGTGTTGCACCAGTGTGATGCATTCACCAGAAGAGCCGAGAACCCTAAAGCGCCCCACAAAACAAGTGTTCCTTAGTGCGCAATTCCGGTTACTGTTTTATCCTTTGTGTTTCACGTCAATTGATCCTCTGAACAGCTGACGAATAAACTGCACCGAGGGTTCTCGACAGGGGAAGACAAAGAACAGAGGACTGTGTATTCCTCTTGTGCGTGCTGATTGAAACACCACACGCTGTTCTGAGTCTTTCTCCGACCTTACATGGTGAGGTGGGTGCAGTCCGAACCCTTGGCATGCGTCCCAGCTCTCAGATTACCGCTGCGTATTTGTGCCACAGGGTTTCCACCGCTTTGCTCAGCGGGAAGGTCGAGGGCGCATTTTACGCAGGAGATGTTACTGCTCGGATAAGCGAGTTTTATGTAATATCCTGCTTTTTTAAACACCAAACCATTCTGCGTATTGGTCTGATGTTGTGTTTGGTTGCGAGCTTGTGCGCCAAGGGCTTGAATTATTTGTATTAGCGACCGACAGCCTCGCCCAGATATGGCGCAGCGCAACCTTCTTCTCCACAATGATGTCCTTTGTGTGAAGAAGCCATTTTGAAAATGAGAACAGCAGAGAAGCCATTAAACTACAGGCTATTTCTGAGGTCGTTTTGGACATGGGTCAGCAGAGAGAGGTGTCTAGGATATGTATTTTACGCCTTTATCCATTTTATTAACGATTGCACATAAATCCCCCACAAAGCGAGCAGTGCTTGTATTTAAAGTTGATTTTAAAATTGATAAAGCTTGTTTTGATGTTACCTGTTCCAAAGTGCTGCTACACAGAAGGTCCTAGAAACTATTACCATCGGAATAAAAAGATCAGTTCTCCTCTGAATGATGAAGAGCGCATGACTTTCTCTTGTCATCCTGTCTTCAGGAAGAGAAAGAGAGGGGGATTGTTTGCATATTGCAATATTTAAAAGTGCCTCAAGATTTTCAGAAGTTCCTCTTGTTAGGGACCGCGCAGATAAACGTGTTTAATGGTGAAATCTTTTAAAAAACGAAAGCAGAAAATGGTTATTGTTGTTTTCTTCCTTTTAGGCGTCGCCACCCAACCCCTCTTTAAAGCAGTTTGAAAGGATCCGGCGATGGGTAACGAAATGTTCCTCTTTCTTCAGCGTATAGGCCTGATAAAATTATTGCAACAAAATGTGAAGGTAAATATCTCAGTGCATTAATATTTCATGTGTTTTAAGTCGTAATTTCTACAGTGTCCATAAAGAAAATGGCGAGCTGTGCGCTGTTGTTACACAAAGTGTTATGAAATGAATGCGTGCCCTTGGCGCAAGGTCAAATATAGTGTTGCCTAACTAAAATGTCAATTAAAGAGATTTCCAGTCCGTTATAACATTAGGACGGTGATATTCCCATTTTATGACATGCTAGAGAAAAAAGGAATTATTTTTATTTTTGTCTTTGCATTTGTTATTATTTACATTCTGGCTCAATGTTGTAAAAAACGTGTTATACAAGAGGTACTACAGGGTTTAAAAGCCAGGCACAAGAAGGGTGAGTTTTAACACCCACAGACCCTAATCCATCATACCTGTGAGTCAGCATTTTTGTAAAAGGTCATTCATCCATTCTGTCTATGGCCTGTCTTGTTTGCTGAAATGTAAGAAACAGTTCATTTAAAATGAATGTATAAACATATAAACTACAAGCATGCGACTGAATGCCCTAATACAGAGGTTTCCTCAAACAGACATTTTTCTTAAGGGACCACAGAAAAGAAATAAATCCAGTCAAATCACAATCAAATACCTTCATTGAATTAGCAGTACAACAGTTTTCCTGCAACTAAATAAGCAAAGACAATATATAAAGATAAACTTGCTTATTGTTTAATGCTTGGCCCTGAGCAAGACAGGGCCTTAAAAGCAGCTGTTAACTTTCATGTGTTTTTTTTTCTTTTTAAACACTGTAGTCAGTAACATCAACTGAAAAATGGTTTATTCAGTAACATTTCAGTAAATAATAAAATGCTGTTATATGGGTGTGCCATGACCTAGTTTGCTGGGACAAAGATGGTTTCCAGGAAGAGAAAAAAGCTTAAAAATTTCAAAGGGGTACCATCCAACATTTTATCTTCCTTCTTCTCAAATCCTGCAAAGACAGACACTGTAATGTATTAAATAGTCCATACAAGGCTGTTGAAATCAAAATTTAGATCCCTTTAGGAACAAAGGAAACCCATTTTGGCCATTGAGTCCCAATGTAGGAGAAAATGGCTGCGCCTGCATTCATGTTTCTTTCTGCTGTCTGTAGGAAGAACTGAAGGCTGTGCTTCTAATAGTGAAATCTAACATGGTGCTGCGCTCTGATTGGTTGGAGAGGGACCTGCTGTTAACCAGCCAATTGCCCAAAGCACCGCAGAATATCAAACAATGTCCGGAATGCTGGAAAACACAGACACCGTGTTACAACAACCATCACCACGACAATAATGCATTTGATATTTAAACAGTAACCAGAAGTGCAATGATTTAATCGTTCAGTGAAGTCCCTGTAAAGATTATTTTCCATGCATTTTAATAAATGCACAGCACAAGTCGAAACATATTCCGTAAATTGTTAAAATCAACATTCAAGGCATTTTGGTAACGAGCTGAATCGTTTGCACTTTCGGAGCGTGTCCCAATTCGGTTTTAACAACCTTCCCAGCGTCGTTCCTCCGTGTCCATCTTGTATTTAACGTTTATGTAAATGTAGCGAGCAGATTCGACGCGTTGTAAACCTTTGTTTATCCGTTCCCCGCATAACATGCGTCGGTTTCACGCGCGTTGTCGCACTCGAACCCGTGTCCGCGCGTCGCAGGCATGCACGCGAGAATAGTAACCGGGCTTGATATTTAAGTTTGATAACCCAAAATTGCGTGTCGAAAGTGCGGGCAGGCGGAAGGTTGAGCTAGTAGTGTATTGTGGGAGAGACAGAAACCCCAGACTGGAGGCACACAATATGTGTTGGCTCGCAAAAGGTGGCAGTATCTTTAAAATCATGTAATGCGATCGGCGAGAGGTTGAAGATCAAGCCGTTTTAGACAAAACTACTCGATCGGGCACAAAATGTCCAGACCTGGAGACAGAGTTAAGATAAATGAAGATCACGGTAGGAGGCAGAGTTCAAGTAAGCCGTTTTCTTCCTCTCTAATGTCTGTTTCGGTGACCGGGCTTCGCATGTAACCCCCATTTTCTACATCGTGCTATTTGTGTCCAAATAACAACCCGTGTATCGTGTCAGTGTTGTAATCGTGGCTCTGTCCTGCTTATCCACACAGGTTTGGCGAACGGAATGGACAACAGCCATCCTATCTGCCATTCGGGAGAGAAACGAAGTCACCACTGGAGAAGTTATAAGTTGATTATTGACCCAGCGTTGAAAAAAGGGTCGCACAAACTTTATCGCTACGATGGGCAGCACTTCAACGGGCCGGTGAGTGACACAAGCCGCGTTTCATCCGGCGAGTAAAGTCGGATGCATTGACACACTGAGTGAATACATTGTTGCGCGCAATGGATACAATGTAACTCGCGTTGCAAACGCGCATTAACCAGCAACACAGCGGTGAAAGAGTTTAACCACCACTAAACTTTCATTACTGACCAGTCGTTTTAAAACTAAACAACTAAGTTGACTGTGCAAACGCAGCTCGCCCGGTGACAGCTCGAGCACGGATTGCTATGCAAACTTTTTTTTGCGTAAAATGTTAAGAAATGTGTGTGTTTTTCTTTCGTTTGCAGAACCCGGGAATACCACCGGTGGACATCGTTAGAGACCCGAGAATCGGTCGTCTCTGGACGAAGTACAAGGAGACGGATCTCCCGGTTCCTAAATTTAAGGTAGCCCAGTCACACCCCCCTGACACATGCATGCATTTGTTGTCTTAAAGTATGCAAAGCTTTTTGACAGATCGCACCATGCATCTTATCACAAAACGATTTGCCAGTCGTTTTTACACGTTTATGTAGGAATGAATGACTTTACTAATTCAACTATACGAGATACAGGGTTTGTGCTTTAGAAATACCAGCCAGACGTAGCTGATGGAGTCTGTTCCCAGTAACCCTAAATAAACTAACAGGTCGTTTTATTGCCCCAGATCGACGAGTGTTACATCGGTCGCGTGCCGCCGAAGGAGGTTACGTTCGCCCGGTTGAACGACAACGTCAGGGAGGGATTCCTCACCGACATGTGCAAGAAGTTTGGAGATATCGAGGAGGTGGAAATTTTGTACAACCCGAAGAACAAAAAGCATCTCGGAATAGCTAAAGTTGTTTTCGGAACTGTCAAGGCGGCCAAAGACGCCGTCCAGAACCTCAACAACACGTCTGTTATGGGCAACATCATCCACGTGGAGCTGGACCCCAAAGGTAGGACCTCCGTTTAATTTAATGTTAAAATATTACATTAGTGCTTTTGATAAGTGAAGGTAAATTGTTATTTGACTCAGTCTGCGCTTGTAATTGTTTTTTTGGTCAGATTTTTTACGACATAAAGTCACGTGTGAAACATTTACGCTCGTTGCTTGGTAACGAGGCGTAAATGTCACGTCAGCGGCGGGGGGATTTATTATTGTTTATGCGTTGACGTTACGTGTAACAATATGCATTTTAACAATTACTTACCTGTCATTAAAATAATAACTGTGTGTTTAATCACATACCGTCATTTAACCACAGACGTAAACATTGAGGTTTTTTTTAAAGAAGAGAGATGTTTCCCTGGGTTAAAATTGTATAGTTGTACAAACAGACATGTTGGATTTTGGTTATGTTAAAGCTAACATTATTTTAAACGTTGCATTGAAAGAAAACCACATTGAATTGTTATTAACCTGCTAAAAGTGAGATTCAGAGCAGGCTGACAGCTGTACAGGGTTTCCCCTCTCTTAAAGAGACAGTACCTTCATCTGTTATCACACTCTTTCATACATTTTACAAATGATGCTGTCACTTTTAATTGATATGTAAAATGGTTAACTGCAATATATCACGAGTTATTCACAATTGTTGTAGTGTTTGTTATATATTCTGTTTGAAAACGTACTATGAAATCATTGTAGACAAACTCTGTATTTGTATGCCCAGTAAATGTGACTCTATAATGTGTTATTTTAGTATACATGTTAACAACATGATCGTCTAATGCATGTTTAGGTGAAAATCGCCTGAGGTACTACCAGCGTCTGATCAATGGAAGTTATACTCCACTCACACTTCCTGTTGGTGGTGAAGAGGCTTGTAAAGTTTCTCCACGAAGTCTCGCTGAAGCCTTGCTGGTAAAATAACATAAAAATTCACAATTTCTTCAAACATGAGTTTAACACATCAAAAACATCAAAGTCAGTATCTTCATATTATAAATGCATGCAAACACCTACACGGTTTTAAAAAACACAGTTTAATATTCACATACGAAATATGAATATTTCAAAATATTTTTTTTTAACAAAACAATGAAATGTCAGATTTTTTGAAATAGAGAAAGTTCAGTTTTCTTTTTTTTTTTTACTGTAGTCTTTTACTATTTTATTGCTTTATTTTTGCTGGTGCTAAAAATGAACTTTTATGTTATATAATAGAATTATAATTAAACTAAACAAACTATGTAGTAGCTTTGAATGCCCACAATCTGCCCAAAGTTTTTTCTAAATTTTAATTAACTAGTTAATTAATTAATAGGTGTTTAATGGGAGCACACAGTATAACATGATTTAAAAGTCTCTCCCCAGTAGAAAGTCTTTATCTGTAATCCAGTTTATCAGCGAAGCAGGTGGTAAAATGGACACCAATTGAAATGCGACATAATACATGCGACCAGCCGAGAACTGCGAGTTACTGCAACATGCAGTTTGCACGGCCCCTTCAGTTGCAGCCTTTATCACACAGTGGGCGCACATAAATGCAGCAAACAGTGACGTAAACTGATCACTTGTACCGTCTGTATTTTATTAGTGTGTTAACCGTTACAGTGTTAATCGTTACAAACTTCTGCACATGGTGTCAGTGTAAAGTGTTGGTGTTTAAAGTTCGAAATGTATTTGTTTCTCATCATACACCTGCGCTTATGTCAACAGGCTTGTGAACCGTTGCGACGGCTGTCTGAAGGCAGTTCTTCTGCAGTCACGGGCACTGCGACACCAGGCAGCACCAACACGCCTTTGTCCCTGGATACGGCCTACTCCAGCCTAAGGCAGGACACGCCCCAGTCCCAGGGCACCCCACACACCCCACGCCAGTCGAGCACCCCGTTCTCTCAGGACTCTACCTATTCCAGCAGGCAGGGCACTCCGGCGTTCCAACCTAACCGCTCGGAATCCTCAGGAGGCTACAAGGCGAGGAGGCATGAAACCAAATTCCAGGACGCATACAACCGGAGACCGGAGAGGAAATATGTCCATGGCACTGGAGGTGCCCACCGTGGCAACTCGGAGTCACAGCAGCCCAGTTTTAAGCAACATCAGCCACCCGAGCCGCCAGCCCCTGTGTTTGCACACACACCGCCGCCGCCATCGAGCGCAAATTTCAAGACTGCTTTTTCTCCCTATCAGCCCCCAAAGCCCCCTGTATACCCTCTCTCAGAGCCCCCCTTCCACCAGCCCGTTCAGCGGGAGGTGGATTATAGAAGACCCCCACAGGTCCCTCCTCCTCCCTGTACTGATTTTATGCCCGTCCGGGACAGACCCACGACGCCACCGATCCCAGAACCGCCCCCCGCACCAGAGTCCCGTCCGGCCACGCCTCCCCCTTCCACACCCGAACCCAGTCCTTCGCTGGGTACTCCCACCCAGGAGTCAGAGCGCAACAGCCTGGACACCCGCATAGCAATGCTTCTAAAGCCATTCCTGAACGAGCACGGCGACTCGGACAACGAGGTACGCATGGACGGGAGCCCGATTTCTTCAGCGTCCTCGCAGCTCTCCCCCATTCCCCCTCAGCGGCCGTCACGCCCCTCAAGCACAGGTCTGGAAGACATCAGCCCAACTCCACTACCTGACTCTGAGGATGATGATGAACTGATACCTGGTACCGCATCACTCTTGGCGAACTCTAAGTCCATGTCACCCTCTAAAGCACAGAATAGGAGCGGAACAGGACGACCACACACACCCACGGACAAAATGGACTCGGTAAGACCCACACATCTTGTAACTGTGCTGTTGGTGTATAGTAGTAATGTAGTTATTTGTAAGAGCTTGTAAAACAGCCTAAAATCAATTACTGGCCTCTTTGCAAGTAACTTTGGTAACTTTTGCATGTTATGTGCAAGGATACTTTAAAGGGCTGTTTACATAGAAGAAAATCTGTCCCAGTGAATACATAAGAAATGCATAACTAGAAGCCCATCCCCTAAAAGGATACAACTTTACAACTAAAATAATAAATGGGACTTTACTTAATAATTCATGTGAGTGCTTTAACAAATATACAAGCATCACATTTCTGTTCCAAAACGAAGTACATGGCCCAGTTTACTTCCATTGTAAGTGTGTTAATATAACCACAATTGTTTTCAAAACTGAATTATTGTTGCCAATAAATGTTGTTGATAGAGCTAAACTTGTTTTGGCCCAGAACGCTTGGTTTAATGCTGTGTCTGGTGCTGTATGGAGGGCTGTGGGACCCAGGGGAAACACAGCTGTCAGCCACATTCATCTTTCTTTTAAGGGGGCCTCTGCTTTTCCTTTTCGTTCTTTATCACCCGTAGCTGATGATGAAATTGTGAAATCCGGCCACAAACATGTTTTACAAACTTTTGCCCCAAGACGTTTTTCTTTCTTTTTTTCACGACTGTGAAAGCATGTTTGTCTGATTTCTGTCACATAGAAGCATCAACACCAGTGGGTCTTATTTAAACCCTGAGGTCTAGTCAGAACTTCTGTATTTAACGTCTCATCTTACACAACACTTCCTTAATTGTTTGAGTCGGAGATTTTGCACATCTCAGCTGTTTGTGACATTTCTTGAGATCAAGGTTTCACACATTCTCTGTTTAGGATAGCACAGATAAAACTATTTATTGATCTTTATAAATCTGCAGTGCATTTCAATATCTCAGTCATATAATTCAGGGTTTAGGATTTAGATACGTTTGTGTTCGAGCTGCCAGCCGTGCACAACTCGGCCACGAAATGTGATCCTACAGTCAGTGCCGCTTTAAACGACACACTTTCACTTCCTCTTCAACACGAGAAACAATGCCCAGCCGTTGCTCACCGTGTTTTTTTACTTCCTGCTTCCTAAAGCTGGACCATCAGGATATTGCTGCTCTTATTAAACCTGACAAACCATCATATAGTGACACAGAGTTGTGGCATAGCTGAAAGTCTTTGGGTTCTTGCATTCAACATGTACTAAACCCACAACATTGTATTTGAAACATTGTATTGTGTTTGAATTGGTAATACATTAAAGATTGTGACTACATATATGCAGGAAGCACAGAGATGTAATAATAATTTCAGCTTTTTTATTTAGCTGTGTAGAAGCAAATGTAACCTGTTGTGACTACAGAATAAATGCATCAGTCTTGGGCTTTATATATACTGTTTGTCTTCCTGTTTGCTTAGTATAGAGATGCAAATGTAGCTAAAGTCATGTTCTTATAACTAATTTGTCTAATTGTTTTTCTACATTTTAATTATTAAAATCACTTGAAAGAGCCACTTTAAGGATAAGCACCTTATAAAGGCTAATGAAAACATACTTCAGCACTAACATCTTTGAATGTCTCGCATCTCATGAGTATGCAACTCTGATCGTGTTTACAACAAAACAAACGTTTTTTTCTTCTTTACACAGGGCCATCAGTCCTCTGGTGAAGACATGGAGATATCCGACGATGAGATGCCTGGCACACCTATCGGCAGTGGGGACTGTGCCAAAAGCATTGTGGTCACCTCTGCAGTGTCCCCAATGCAGACCATTCCCATGCCCCCACCAGGGTTTCCTCCCCTCCCTCCTCCACAGGCCGGTTTTCCTCTGCCACCTCTCCCTCTTCCCCCCCACTCAACCGTTCCGGGTCCCCCTCCTCCACACCTGGCCGCCCCCCATCCGATGCTGCACCCCTTACCTCCTTTTCCTGGCATGATGCCCATTATGCAGATGGACCTGATGAGCTCTCTGACACAATGGGGCAGCGTTCACATGTCCTTCCAGATGCAGACCCAGATGTTGAGTCGCATGGCACAGAGCCAGCAGCCGTATCCATACCCCCACTTCATCGCAGGGGCGGCTGCAGGTGCAGGCGCTGCTGCATTGCAGTTTGGGGGGCCGTACCCACCCCCTTCGATCGTTGGTGCCCCCGCTGGCGCTGTGGGACACGGGCAACCCTGGCCCCTACCCAACATGCCCAAGTTTAACCCTGCTGTACCCCCGCCGGGCTATGAGCCCCAGAAGGAAGACCCACACAAAGCCACTGTGGACGGGGTGCTTATGGTTATCGTCAAAGAACTCAAGGCCATCATGAAAAGAGATCTCAACCGCAAGATGGTGGAGGTTGTGGCCTTTAGGGCGTTTGATGAGTGGTGGGACAGGAAAGAACGTTCTGCAAAGGTGAGTTATATTTTCAGGCCTACTCAAAACATAATAATTGTAACTCCCAAGTAGCTGCTATGTGAGTAAAGCCAGGAACTGAATTGTGTGTCATTTTAGTCTTAAGCTGTTGAAGTCCTGCAAGGTCCAACAAAAGAATTGCACCTTTTCTATGATGGATTTTGAAGCTTAATGATATTAATAGTGAAAAGTTCATTCTAATAAAAACACGTTACAATGATGTTTGTGTGTGTAGGCCATGCTTACACCTGTGAAGACGGGCGAGAATAAGGAAGAGGAGAAAGAACGTGCCAAACCTAAAGAGACTTTATCCTCCAGCTTGCTGGAGAATTGGAACAAGTCGGAGGGTTTGGGCTTTGAGGGAATGGGTCTCAGCATCGGCTTGCGTGGTGCCATCCGTTTACCGTCCTTTAAGGTACCAAACTGTTTTTTAGTTAGTACTTGAGCTCAGTGTTATGACATTTCGGTTTAATTGTGACTCTTCTTTGCATGCCTGTGTTATTTGAGGTGTGAACAGGTGTCTCACATTTGTTTGCAGGTTAAAAGAAAACAGCCTCCTGAACCAACGTCCACCAGTGACAACAAAAGAGTGCGTCCATCTACACCTGTGGATGATGAGCTGGAAGATGAAGGTGTGTGCAGTCCCAGTTCATTTGGCAAATTTAGAAAAAGTAGTAAGTCATTTGTAGTAAACTTCACCTTCGTTTGTAACACAAAAAACAAAAAACTCTTGGGAATGCTAAACTTTTGGTTTGTGCCATTTTTAAAAACTAATTCTGTAAGTCTGGTTCTCAGAGTCAGAAAGAACTGATCTTCACCCAGATGGATCCAGACCAGATGGTGGAGGTTCCTCTGTTAAACGAAGACCCGCCAGGCCTCTGGAGTTGGACAGCGAAGGTGAGGAAGAAGAGGAGACCTCGGGTAAAGAAGAGTCATCACTTTCAGAACATGAAGAGGAGCCAGAGGGAGATATCTCTGAGAGGTTGTCTTCTGCCAAGGTGAGCACCAGTCCACTTTGTGTTTCTATATTCTTTCTGCTTTCCTTTATCTGCAGTATTTTAATTTTTCTTCATAACAATCTTTGGACAGCTGCGCTACTCTGTTATATTTTTAAAATTTTAAGCCTCACACACACAAGACAAATAAACATTAAAATGACATTTAATTCATAAATGGAAGCCATTCAACATAGAAGCGTATTCATAATTTTCTTGGTAAAAACGCATTTGTATGTTGGTAAAATACAATATATATTGAAATACAGTGATAAAATAACTGAGGATAGAGTTTGTGACAGTGGTATGACTTTGCATCCAATATAATTATTAGCCAGTATTTCTGCCCCATTGGTTAATTTGAACGTAATCCAACAAAAACTTGACCTTTCAGAATATGGAGGACGAGGAAGATGTCGAAAACAAGAGTGAATCAGACTCCAGTGACAGCGAATCATCTGATTCGTCGGATGACGGTAATAATTTATGAATATTGTGCCCTTGTGGTCACAGTAATGGGCCTGAGGTAATGACCTTCACCATATTTATTTCCTCAGAAGCTTCTAGCTCATGTTCCTCCAAATCCGATTCGGATTCCTCTGGGAGCGACAGCTCCTCCGACTATGAATCAAGTTCAGAGCATGAGGAGGAAGAGGTGGAGGAAGAGGAGAGAGTCGTGAGAAGTGATGATGAAGATGAAGTCAAATCACAAACCTCATCGTCATCCTCATCTTCCTCACCCTCATCTTCTAATGAAGAGGCCCCCAGTAGCCCTACAGGACCACCACCAGAAGATGATATGACTGAGTTAAGTAGGGTGGAGGCTTTAGAAGAAGCTGAGGTCAGTCACAAACATTGTATGGTGAACTCAAGCAAGCTTGATCTTGAGAGCATTCGGCCCCCATCACCCAAAGTAGTGCCAGGTCAGAATTTTTGGTTTTTATAATTTGATACGCTGATGTGTCTGTCTTGGTTTTTTTATGTGTTTTTTATTTGTGTCAGATGGTGATTGGTTGTCATCTTTTCCAGTTGAGGAACCTGACATTGACTTGGATTCCAGTATTCCAGCGTCCAAAGCTGTAACCATTGTGGAGGATGTTGGTAGCCTGCGGCCACACACCCCAACAGGTCCATTTTCTGATAGCGATCAGGACAGCAGACCAAAGATCCCTGTAGAGGAAGAAATCCCGCTAACCCCTGGTCGTGATGGCCCGATTCCTCTAGATTTAGAGGCCTCAGTCCCTGTTTCTGCTTCTTTGCATATTCCAATTCCCCCAAATCATGCCCTTGAAGCACGACCCCTTCTGCCGCCCCCAGAAGCTTTGCCGGATATGCCTGTTCGTGGAAGGTTGCCAACGGAAGAGGACATCCCACGGACCCCTGGGAGAGACCTCTTGGACAGACCCAGAGGTTTAAGCAAGTCTCAGAGCACAGATACAGTTCTGTTTACACCAGGCAGTGATACTCCACTAACAGGTAACAGCTTAAGCTCCCCCCACATTCCCAGCAGCCCCTTCTCTTACCCCGCCCAATCCCCTGTCCTTAGCGCTGGCCTCCCTCGGACTCCGGGTCGAGACCTTACCTTTACTCCAACTTTCCCTGACTCTGCTGCTTTAGCTATGGGCCTTCCTATTCACAGAAAGACCTCCTCTGAAAGCTTGGAGGATAAGTCTGTTTTCAAAGAACCTTTACTCAGCGCCTCTCCCCAGGCCAGCCTACCTAACAATGCAGCTTCTTCTGCTTTCCCTTGTGCTCCCCTTCCTGCTGCTTTACTTCAGGAACCAGCCCTGCCTCCTCAAAGCTTCTCTCCTACTTCTCTGCAAACTTCCTCCACTGATGTTCCAAAAGATCTACCTGTTCCATTGATAGATGTTCCTGTACCCTTAGATGCTACTCCGTCCAAGAGGAAACCAGGACGACCAAAGACTAAAAAGATGCCTTTGGTTGCTTCTCAAGATGATCATGAGTCTCCAGCTCAAAATGTGGCCTCCTTACCTCCAGACCTTCCCCTAAATGACCTGTACCCAGAGAGCTTCAAAGCAGAAGATGGTGACTTTACAGCCAAGGCCCTTGAGGAAAAGGAAAACCAACCCCAGGCAGTCATACATTCTGAAGTGGAGGACAGACTCTTCTATATGGAGGAACCCATTCAGAAAACACGTCGACAGAGGCGTGGCTGGCAGGAGTTGTTATTGTCCATGCACTCCCCCGTGACCACCCCACATCGCCCTAGTTTTTTGCCCCGCTCAGAATTTGAGGAGATGACCATCTTGTATGACATCTGGAACGAGGGCATTGATGAGGAGGACATCCACTACCTGAAGATCACTTATGACAAGATGCTTCAGCAGGACAATGGCAACGACTGGCTCAATGACACTCTCTGGGTCCACCATCCTCATATCCTTCATTACTACAATCTTACTGGCTTCTTGACCTTTAACAAATGTTCTTTGATGACATTTTTTGTGTGTAATTGTGTGTGCATAGAATTGAGAAATAATGACATATAATAATGAGATAACTCCCATCAGACTCACTCCATTGTTGCAGATTAGGTAAATAATGTTGTGTTGGGCTGCTGTTGCAGTGTTTCAACAGCAACCCAAAACCACAAAGTTTATACTTTTTAGGGAAGGTAATGAATGGCTCGCTTATCGCTCTGGTTGACTTACAGGGTTTGAATTCAATTCCAAGTTGTCCCTGCATGTTTGCATCTGCTTTAAATGTTGTGAACTTCGAAACAGCGCTGATTTAGATATTTTTCATGATCCCCTAAAGCTGCAATGATGAGTTATTGAGCTGACAAAAATGAGTTATTGAGCAAGTACATGACAGGAAACTGTCTGCTTACCTAACCGTGATTTGCAATGTAAAGTTTATAATAATGATTTATAATTTTAGCTGCCAGGTCGGATTTTGCGGTAAATGTAATTTTGGCTTCATTTGAATTTAACATTTGTAAAGATAAGAATCTGAAGTAACCTGCAGTTTTATGTTTCAAACAGAGGTGGTGGTAGAGAGGCAAAAGTTACAAATTGCAGCTTTAATTGTTAAAATTATATGTGTTTAAAGATGTTCTGTCATTTGGAGAACTATTTGTTCCTGGTAAGAAAAAGATGTTTTATCTTGACTCATTTGAACCCACCAACATGGGCATCGTACCGGGGGTGAAGCGGAAACGAAAGGAGGACGGCATACGTGACCACGTTACTGGCTGCGCCCGCAGTGAAGGCTACTACAAAATTGACAAAAAAGACAAAATGAAGTATCTTAACAGCTCACGCCTGCAGTCAGAAGAGCCTGATGTGGACACTCAGGTGAGCTGCAGTCATAAAAAACTGTTTCACACAATCATTGCTTTAATAAATTTGAACGCCCTCATGTGATTTTGTTTGTGGTTGTATTTTTGTTTTTTCCTACAGGGGAAAAGTATTCCAGCACAGCCTCAAGTGTCCACTAGGGCAGGTTCAGAGCGACGATCTGAACAGCGTCGCCTTCTTTCGTCCTTTAGCTGCGACAGTGACCTTCTCAAGTTCAACCAGCTCAAGGTGAGACAAATAACAGAAATGCAAGTAAAAGTTAATTATGTATTTACATTGTAAATCGGGGTAAGGGGATCGGTTTAAACACAGTTAAAAACTTGGTCAATAACAGATTTTTGTTTAATTTTAACCAAAAAAGTTTGCAAAAAAGTGCCATTTAGTGACTGCCAAAATGCCCATCCATGATACGAGCTTTAAGTGTCATCTAATGAGTCACAACTTTTTCACAGTTCCGCAAAAAGAAGATCAGATTCTGCAGAAGTCACATTCACGATTGGGGATTGTTTGCCATGGAACCCATTGCTGCTGATGAGATGGTTATTGAGTATGTCGGCCAGAACATTCGACAGGTAAAGCTTGAAGACAATCACACATTCTTCATCACTGCTTGGACAATCTGTACCTAACTGCCCGTTACATTCACAGGTTATTGCAGACATGCGAGAGAAGCGTTACGAGGAAGAAGGAATCGGCAGTAGCTACATGTTCCGCGTGGATCACGATACAATTATAGACGCAACCAAATGTGGCAACTTCGCTCGGTTCATCAATCACAGTTGCAATGTGAGTTTTCCACCTTGAGTTTTTTTTAAGGGCTACTTTTGAACCATATTAGTTTTTTAAACCATATTGACCATGTCTGTTCTTCTTGATGTCTTCTAGCCAAACTGTTATGCCAAGGTCATCACTGTGGAGTCACAGAAGAAGATCGTCATCTACTCCCGGCAGCCAATAAATGTTAATGAGGAGATCACCTACGATTACAAGTTCCCCATTGAGGACGTGAAGATACCATGTCTCTGTGGTGCAGAGAATTGCAGAGGAACCTTAAATTAGTTGGTGAGAACCTTCTTAAAACATGCACTGCCCAACAAGCCCAGACGCCCAGTCTTCTGGAGACATCATGCTATAATAGCACGGAGCTACGGAGGAACCTGTGGGTGAAAACCAACACATCCACTGCATATTGTGCAGCTAAGTATCTGGGACTTCGTTTTGTACTTTCACGATTGTTTACGATTTAAAGGTGCTCTTTTAAGCATAAGAGTTTTCTACCACTCTTCCCTTGACCTCTGCTATGTAGATAGAAACGGACATTTTTTCCCCAAATGTTTGGCCACTAGGTTTGTTGTGCTTCTTTGGCACAGTTTGTCCTTCCCTTGGAACTTCTGTTCTGTCAGCCTGTTTTTCGTCTGCAGTTTGGTTATGAAGAGACCTCCCCAACATTGAACTTTGACCCCCAACACTTTAAATTGCACATATCTGTCCCACACGCACAAAATCTTCACTGATATGTTGTCCGGAATGTCTCCCCATCTTGAAATGTAGATCCCTACATGAAATTTAAGCTTACGTAGATTTTCACAACATTATGCAAAAAGTCTGAGACCAGATTTGCTGTTATGCAGCCATAAAGAATTGGCATCCTTCACAACACTAACCAGTGATGGGGAAACTGGGTGAAATATCTTCAGTTTGTTGAAAGTTCAACAAAAGCACACCTGCGTTGCAGCAAAACAAATGAGCAAAAAAGCTCATGCAAATTTACCCAAAATGAAACGTTTTCTCCATTAAACCTGAGCCAACACTGTATACGTGAAATCTATGAACGGGGCCTTTTCAACAGGATGAAAAGCAAATCAAACAATACACTACACATCCCAGTTTATCAAAGTTTTCTACAAATACTACTGTGGTCTTCTGATTTAAGTGTGTGCACCGCCCCCTACTGTCTGTAAGGTGTAAAGACTGAAAGCTGCTTTAATTTTTATTCCCCCAACACTCAAGCTCTGTACAGTTTAGTATTAATTCTGCATCTTGCCACGCATCAGCTCACTTTTCATTCTCACCGACATAGATTAAACATCTGCTGTTCTGTGATTTTCAGATTCTGCAAGCATATGTCGGTCATTACCAAAACATCCAAATTTCTCCACCAGCTCACTTTAAGAATGCAAATCCACCTGCACTGGTTTCAGGTCGGTTAGCTGCGGTTTTTATAGCACTCTGTGTGCATGTGGTTCCTCAGTAAATTAATTTCTAACCTCACGTTTTAGATGCTTGTGCTTTGCAGTTAGGTTAACCATCAATCATTTAAGTTGAGAGAATCTGTCAGTTATATTAAACACATCTTCACGTATGAGCAGTGTTTAGATGATCACGTAGAGTATTAGGTCTGTCTGGGCTATGACAGCTTCTCTGGTTCAAACCAGCTGGAAGTTCTGGTACGATTTCAGAAGATCAAGCAGTTAAATACAGTGCCAATTATGTGCTTTTGGACCTTCAAGCGTAGAAGCTCCAATTTTGCACTTGTCTCCTGTATGTGTTCATGTCTTTTAAAATGACCTGATAGTAGCAGATATTTAGAAACTCTTGTTCCACTGGTACCCTTGGCTGAGGTCATGAACATTTTACTCAGTATTTACCATCAAAATGTGTTTCAAAAGCTCTCACAGCTTCACTTTACAGCCAAATTTCCTCTTCAAAAACAGAGAACTTTCTGATCTGCAAAGCAGCACGTGGTCTCGAGTTGTCCGCCCTGATTTGATTATGTTTATAAATGCACTAGAGACTTCTACCCGCAGTCTAGCCATTGGGCACTCGCAAGCTATAAATCTTGTCCTAAACATCATGGATCACTCACAGGGTCTCCGGTCTTGTGATTTGTTTTTGTTTGTCTTTCTTTTAAATATGTTTATATTGTACAGGATACGATCATTTGTAAAAAGGAATGAGGCTTTTTTTTTATCTTGGTGGGGAGCGATAGTGCATCGTTGTGCTTTTATGAGCGAAAAATTGAGTATTTAAAAGTGACTATTTTTCAGGGATCGTTCTAGGAAAGAAGGGGTTAAATACTTAATTTAAAGAAAAAGATCTTGTACATAAAACAGATTTGTACTTCCTTTTGAAAGAGTGTTTCTTGTAGAAACGTCTTTTTCTGCCCATTTTTCCTTTGGATTCTTATGTGTAAATACTTCAACTGTGAATATATAAATATAAATCTATATATATATTTTTTTGTTCCTGAGGATTTGATACAGTGTCTCGGCTCAGAAAGGTCCAGCTGACATCGAGTACAGAGAGCCAGAGGCAGAATTTTCAGCTTGCGTCAAGCTTTTTTATTTTTGGGTTGTAAATTCTATGAAAATCAGTTTGCCGTGTGGGGGGAAAAACATTATCATTTAGAAATGGCAGGGGAGATGGGTGGGATCTGCCTGTATCCCCTGTTAATTTATTATACCACAAATGTATGGACAAAAAGATCATGGAAAAATAAAGGATTTTTTTCAATCTGCTTTGATTTGAAATTATTCTTTTGTCTTCAGTTCTTCATGTTTCATACAAAATATGATGGATTTGAATGTGTGCATTTTGTCATTTCAAGTTTATTACAAGTTTGCATTTATGGTGTCTGTCAATTGTGACGGGCCCGGTTAATATTTTCAATTGCACAGTAAAGAAAAATCAAAAGATTTGTGCTAAACGTACAAAACGTTTATCATGTGACAGTTTAGGTAAAACACAATTTTCCATTATTTACAAAGTGATGCCAATTAACTACTTAGTGTTCATTAATCAAATAGTAATCGTTAATGATGCTTAATCAGTAAATAGGCCTCATTTAGTAATTTATCAAAGTTACATTAATTATGGTACAATTAGTCTAGTTTATGTAACTAACAGTATATGAGGTTCACACAAATAGTAAATGTTTTGTGGGCTGGCAGCAGGAAATGACCTCACGGTTCACCCTAGCAACCCAAATCACCTCAACAGAAAGCAAAAACTTTGTGTGAATCTGCGATGCCCTCGCGTCTGTAACAGGACGTGAAGGTTAAGAGCGCTACAACAGCGCACTTGTGAGCCATCAAAACAGAAACGCTGACAGATTAGTGACAGTAAAATTTATTATTTTAATACTTTACATGTACATCAGCCATATTTGCAATAAAACACTTGATACTTGAGTCAAACTATTGCTTCATCACTTTATATACATCAAACACTTTGAGGTAAGTTTGTATTTTTCACAGAATATATGTTCTATAACTACACAGTAACATATAGAATAAAAACAGATCTTGCCTGCTCTTCAAACTCCACTCAGTAGAAGCTCATCTGAAGTCTATACAATGAACTGAAACTTTATCTTCCTGCTATATGGTGTCATTTGAAATCCCTTTAACCTTTACGTTTGACTGGGGAAATTCTTTTAAGGAAGGCTTTGAGTGATCAAGTTCAGTTATAATGAAAAGAGGAAATATACATGGGAAGCCCTAAAGGAAAATCACTCATCTGTGAACAGCTTGGCTGGAACAGTCAGTGAAACATAGCATATAAAAAGGGCTGTTTCATATGAAAAAAAATATTTCTTTACTAATTACAATATGAGTTTAATTTACTGTAATAATGATACTTTCTACGTAGTAACTAAGTCACGGACTATTAAGTGTTTCATGAATGGTCTATTGGATTCTTCTAAACTGATGTTCAGTGATGTTGTCCTTTGATATGCAAGAAGCTAAAGGTTAAAAAATCCAATAAGTTGAAGAATGTTTAACAGATGAAGGACCGTGAGACAGGAAGCGCCACCGGTGAGCAGTTTGGCATCTTTTGAAGCGAACACTTTGCGACCGAAGGTTGGATGAATGTGTCTGTAGTTGTCATGCAACAAAACTTGATGATGTTCATCTTCCTTTGTCGAATAAATTCCACTCACGAAAAGATCAAACTGACAAAAGAAAAAGTCATCTTAGAAATGTCACACCACTACGAACAAATTTGATTAAACAGCACGTAGTCCTGCAAGCACAACTGGAGTGTCAGTTGTACTAAAAGCAATTTCGTTTTTACCTGACCCCATGAAATGTAGATGGGCACCTCAAACACAGTCCACAGAACCACCTGAGAACAGGGCGGTGTCGTGAGACTCCCGTGATATCTGTAATACTGCGTTAGGTTGTTCTGAGGTAACAGATTCATCAGCGGAAAAGGTCTGATCAGCTTTATTTGTCCTACAGAAAACAAGCAAAATTAGGACCTAAAATCAACAACTGGTACAAGTTCTAAATTACAGAATCACACTTACAATCCTAACCAACCTTTGTGAGCAACAAAAGGAAGGGCACTTGAGATAGACTGGAAGTCTTCATTGTGCAGATATGTCACCTGCAATATAAAATAAAACAAAATATGAACCAGATGATACTTAAACACTTCACCAGATAAAACAACATGATGTTTTACATCAATGAAGACTCCCAGCACAGCAAGTCCAGTTGGGTCTTCAAGAGCAGATGTCAGGGTTGGATGAGTGGATTTGATGTTGACTATGTGCATCTGTAAAACATAAAAACATTGTGCTGGAAAAAAGATACTTGACTATCGGTACTTATTTTGAGATATTGGTAGCCTGAAGGCCCAAACCTCCATAGGAAACTTCTGGTTCTCCAAGGTGTGTTCTGATCCATTGGAGATGACGCTCCCCCAGTGGAAATGCAGTTGGATGGTGCGGTAAGTTCCTGGAAGACCTCCACCACTCACCTGCATTCCATCAGCAACCTCCAACACCACTGAACACAAAGACACATTCTTCAGTCTGCAGCTGCAGGTGTGGCAGAAGTCCTAACGACAACCCAGCTAACAGGGAACGTTCTTAGAACATTGGCTAAAAGTTCTCTCAGAGTTATCAAAAACATTCTTGCAGTGATGTTAGTAGAACATTTTTAACATTAGATATCATCTATCAAAAAAAAAATGTTTTCAAGTTGTTGGTGGAACATTTTAAAAACATTACATAATTAAATGTTAAAATAAAAATTTTTAACGAAGAACTTTCCATATAAAATATTTAATGTTTTTGTTACCTAATGGAAGAGTAAGAAAAACTCGTCCTACAACCTAAAATTGTTAGCTGGGAAGACAATGGGTTTGAATTTTTTCCTTAAATACATTGTGGTTGCTTTGAACATAAGCATCTGTCAAACGAACAAATAGATCATAAATTATGCACATTTATCAAAATAAAACTTTTCACTTACCAGAATGACCCTGATTCATCAGCTTCCATTGGCCTTTATGAGTCAAATTAAAACCTTCCAGATTTAAAGAGTCCAGCAAGTCGTTCTTCATCATCTGATGGTCCAGGTTGATTGGAGAATGATGGCTGTCCAGTAACGGGTGGCAGGAGGGGTAACTGTGTCCCCATGCATATGGATCTACCAGAAACATTTAAATCTTAAAAAGTAAATCTTAAATATATTTAATGACATGACTAAGATCAGATGGAATCTACTAAATAAATAACAAGTTAGAACTTAATTTCATCTAATGAAAAATAATCACATTTTTCACAAAAGACTCACCACAATGTTCATCATCATAACAGAAATCTATTTGGGGAAAAAAATAGTACAATCTGAATTTAGAAAACATCACATTTCTGACAACATAATCACATGAGAATTGTGATCATTACCCATAACAGATCACAGCAAAGGAAAGAAATTAATGAATGAATCCTCCATCACTTACCATCATTACCGTGTGCCAATAAAATCACAGACAACATCAGCACCAGAAGTAACATTATGCACTTAATAAATGAAGAAATATGTTCCCAGTGGTCGTGCACCCCAAAAACACAAAAAGGCAAAGAAAATCTGGGGTTTAAATAGTGATCTTCTTGAATGGAGGCAGGATGTCAGTTTTTTTCATTGACTGTGTTCATTTGAGCGTGTCGTGGCCACTGCGCTTGTCCACAGCCTCACACAAAAAACATTTGTTGAATGAGAAACCGGACCGACACACTGAACATCTGCAGGGGATGATACAAAGGTTTATAGTTATAATAAACAACAGAAAACTGTGATTAATCACAAGCGGTTGTGATGTGTGCTGCTTCTGTAGGATGTCCTACAGCCAAATAATTGCATATCATTTTTTTATTGATGTACAGAAAAGAATTAAATCTAACCAAAAAGCTAAAGATTTTAAATTGAAATATTAAGTTAAAAGATTAATCCAGTGGAATTTAAGCCACCATCATTGGGTTCGATGTCAAACCTTAGTAAAAATGTTTCTAATGAACTTCACCTGTGATGAACTGCTAGGACACCTGTGTGAACTCAAAAGGAAGTGACCTCATAAATCCACTTAAGTATTCGTGAAAGATATCGTGTAAGAAAACACAAAAATATCACATAATAGCAAATATCACTTGATTTGAGATTTTGTGTCTATTATAAAAAGTGTGAGGTGTTCTGACATTATGTGGTCAATGTACAAAAACGTATTTCTTATGACACCCTAAAGCTTGGAAATAGTGAAACAGTAAGTCCTTTATTTGGGAATGTCACATCTATAGAGTCACTGATGCCTAATCTCCAAGAATTCCCAGGAGACTTACGGAAAATCCTTTAAAATCAGGAAACTGAGTGCTTCCTTACATCTGGGATTCCCCTTTAGGCTCACATGACATTTAAGAGAGAAAATCAGATCGGAAGAACATTTATGTTGAGATTGTTCTCAGATGAACCAACTCAATCAAACAAAAGAAATTTAAACTGTTGCTCTTCATGGTACAATTTATTTGGCATTTGATTAGATGAACATCTACAGAATAAACCAAAGCCCTCTGATGAAAAAGCAGTATATGACATAAATGACAACGAATTCAAAAACTGTTGCATTTAACATAAAACATGATGCTTTTGTTTGCACCACAAAAATCTACCTTGAAGAAATGATCTTTAGAAAACAGAACGCAGCTGCAGCCACTGGAAGGTGAGAAGAGGAATTAGATGTTTCCACCAGTTTTAAACAAGCGTCTGTAAGCAGAGCAGACAATGAACACAACAGCAGAAGAGACTCACACACACACACACACACACACACACACAAAAGATAAACAAACTGATGTTACAGGATTGTCTATGCAGATGGAACCCTGAACATGAATGAAATATTATACAGTGAATAAACATTTACATGGCTGATAAAAAAAAAATTCATTTATTTTGGTGCTTGTCATTTTAAAACAACTTTAGGGCACAAACAACTAAAAAAATCTTTAGCAAGAAAATGGGCAATTTCACATTTTTTGTCTGTACTTTGGATGCAACACAGAGAGTCGTGAGCTTTTGCCAAGCAAAAATATCTTTAGCTTTGCCAAAATCCCTGATTGTCTTTTGTTGCATTATTAACGTTTCTATGTTCCAATTTACATAAAATAATTTAGAAATAATGCAAACCAAGCTAATATTTTTAAAAACCGATGTATCCCCCAAGTTCATAACTTAAGTGTTTTATTAATAACATTTAATAAAATGGAAATGACAGTCCAAGTGGCAAATAAGTAGTCTACAATTTGATAAATGACTAAAATAAATGTGTTTCTAAATGTACATTTACAGGCTCATGTGTGCAAATACATGCTCACATTTACATCGTGTAAAATAACAGTTTCATTATTTGCCATTTACATCAAAAAGCAATATAGAGAACAGCCTTACAAGTGTGAAAATAACCACACACACACACACACACACACACACACAATGAAAGCAAACCTCATAATCAAAGGCAAATCTAAACACTTAAATCCAAACTCAAGATCTTAAGAAGAAACATGTTTTACAAACACCAAGATCTGTTTCATCACCCTGAGAAGCAAAAACTGTAGAGAATATTCAGAAATGCCTTTCTGACCCGAAACATTCTGTGTTTGAAATAGTGGCTGACGTACAGGGCAAATCCCAAATCAAATGAAAACCATTCAGAATTACGTTTTGTATATCTAAAAAAGTCATTGCGGTTACTGTATTGAAAACCATAAGAAGATAATGATTTTGTAAATTGAACATTAAATTTAGTACATCAAACACTCTCATGATGTTTGCTTACAACTTTAAATGTTTCCTACAATTCTTAAAAATTAGAGCTACTTCTTTTATGCAAAATATAATTTGTTTTTTAAATTTGATTTTACATTGAAATATGACCCGAAACGGCCCTTGAAAACTTTCTGATTGGCTGATTGGTTCGTAAAACCAACCAGATTCATGTAGATGCACCTTTCAAAAGGTGGTGAGAATCTTTTCCACGAGTCACTGGATTTGCCACATCACAGCAGGTTATTTAAATGCAGAAACAAACTCGTACCTC
>JAZGTK010002132.1:0-33661 GCA_036877625.1 Ambastaia sidthimunki
AATGTCTTCTCTACAAAATCATGTCATGAAGTCAAAGAAATGGATTGAATATGTGGCATGAAAAACCAGGTTTGAGAGCTGTGGAGACCCAAATTTAACTGTTAAATCATCAAGTTAGTTGCACTAATTTCATTGTGTTTTTGGTCTTGTTTGGATCTTGAGCGCTGTGGTGGCTACGATTATGTCATACGGAAAACTGCTGTGTGAAGTCTCTTCCAAAAAAACAGTTTGAGACTCACAGAAAACAAAATAACAGCATGCGGCTTTGAATCAACATGAGGGTGAGTAAATAATGACAGATCATGTTTGTCATTTTTGGGTGAACTCTACCTTTAATAAAGACCTGCCATTCCAAATCACTGCTTTAAACTCACACAATCTGTTGCTCACCAGTCCATTTTTGTAACCTTGTCTTGCGCTAGTTTATGTTGCCAAAATGGTACGTCAGAGCTTAAACGAATCCTTTAATGAAACATTTGGCCATTGGTGGCATAAGAGTAATTTTAATGGCACAAAACATGGTACCACGTCAGCCCTGGCAGGAACCACTGAAAATCTGAGACTGGGACCAGACGTGGAGTTTCCTTGCAATCTAGTTCTCTCAGAAGTTGTGCAACTTTGTAGTTTTTTATAGAATGTGACACAAAGAGATGAGAAGATAAGGTTTTGTGGTGAACAGCTTTTTAAACAACATTGCTTCATCTACACACATTCTCAGCTAGACTCACTGAGGCCTGTTGAACAGGAAACTGCTTGCTTTTATTCCTGGCTTCTTAATGATTAATCAATGATCGATTAGTTGTTAGTAATAATCTGATTTATTAATCATGTCTGTTTGCATGAAAATGATTTTTGACAGCAAGTTAAACATTGTGTTGACTAAAATACAGGAGATTGACTGTAAATAAGTATAAACATTGTGGCTCTGTGGTGTTTTGTTTGTTTGAGTGTTTGGTTTTACCCAACATACCAGCGTTGGCTTAACCAGTGGTGTTAGTTAGGGGTGAGACTATCAGTTTTACAACTGATAGATGGTGGTTGAAAACACTCATTGGTTTTTATTGTTCTGTTTGGTGTTGTTTGTGGCACAGAAAATACACACTTCAGCTTAACTGCAATAAAATGCAGCTTGCTGAAAATCTATTAATAGAGAAAAATACTTAAAATATATATTTAAAATTAATTAAAAATGCACATTTTGGAGTTTTCCACATTTGTTGTACAGTATTAACTTTAAAAATTTAATAACTGATTATTAATTTCAGTGATTGTAATAGTTTAAAATTAATATCTCTACACTTAGCAGAGTTGTCAAATTTTGAAGAGATGTCAGTCAGTTTCTCAGGTGTGTAACTGCTGTTATGTTTGTCCTGCACGCTGTTGTTTTGTCTTGTAGTGAACACGAGCGAGTGATGGTGAGTATTGTATAAACAGAGGCATCCTGTCACACTGGATTGGGTGTCATTTTCCTGCTGAGCTCTGAATCTCAGCTCTCTTCTTCTGTCCTGTCAGTCTGCGTCAGATCTGCCCTGAGTGACGGTCACTCCAGACGGCTGGTCGTGTCTCATTCTTGTCCCAGACGGGCTGTTAAAAGGCTGAGGGTGCACACGTCCCCACCGCTTGCCCCGGGTAAAATCACACCCAATGGACACTTGACCGATTTTGGGGCATTTTTGTCCTGAAGCTTTTCTCTTAATATTGTGTCCTGCTTACTTGACACAGTTTTTTTTAACTAGGCCACCAGCCCTATTTTAAAACATCTCTTCATATGTGTTTCTACAGTTATGGTCACATACAACCTTAATATAAAAAAAACCTAGAAATTTAAAGGAACGGCACACCCAAAAATGATATTCTGTCATGATGTATTTGCTCTTTTGTTGAAAAAACAAAGAAAAAACAAATAGTTTTTTCTTTATTTGAACAAACAAAAAGAATTTTTGTGGGCTGAAGGGATGGAAATTTCTATATATTTCTATATATTTTTCTAGTTATGATTGGATAAAAATTTTTAATGCAATAAAATCGTTATTAAAAATAAATTCTCAGTAATTGCAAATGGCTGGAAAAGTTATAGAAAGCAGTGGTCAAAAAGTGTGAGAACTCTGTGCTGTTTTTGTATATTTTTACAGTAATTAAGTCCATTAATGACGCTTGACTGTTTCTTGTGTGCTAGAGATGCATTTGTAAGATTAATTCGGTTGGTGCTGAAGCTGTAATTATTGTTTTCGTTTAGATGTTCACATGTAACACACAAGGCACTAGATTAGAGTTTGTAGCAGTTGTGAGGTAGAACATTTATGAACATTTTAAATGACACGATACCATCGTTTGCAAAGTCATAACCTGCCAGCAGTGTGAAACTGGTCAGTACGGTTCATTTAGTGTGACGTCAAAGAAATAGCTAAACATGTTTGACAGCTATTTGTGGAGCTGTATGTGAGAATAAGACAAAAGATCACATCAGCTGCCCTTAACTCAGAATAAAACACTTTTATTAAGAAAGTATTTCTGTGAAGTGAGTTTTCTTTAGTTATCAGAAGCTGTTTATTAGTTAGCATGTTTGTAAGGTACTAAACGGCTTCCTGTACCTACATAACATGCCGCCTACCCACGTTTGTACCGCAGGTTGTGTCATAAATGTATTAAAGATGTTCTTTGTAGTTATGGTAATTTTCTTTTGCTCACTGAGTAGAGGACACACTTCATAGGAAATAGATTTCAGAGGAAATAGATTTAACGTCAATTCAGCGAAAACAAGGATGCAAAAGAGGTTGTAACATGATCAACTGTCAAACTGTGGTCAAAACTCCTTTCTTAAGTATTATTGAGTTTTTTGTTTGTCTGCATTATCTTGTTATGTGGCAGAAAACGTTTTGTGTGTTTTGCTGTAAGACTCTGACATTTGATATGTAGGAACGACTTTGTTTTGCTACGTGAGGGCTGAGCAGAAATAACTAACATAACCTGATGGCCACGGAGCGTGGAAAGCAGCGGCTTGGAAAGATGAACCCTAGTTCCTCAAAGATGAAGTTCTCGTTCGAGAGAGTAAGTCGAGAAAATCGTGTTTCTCAACTGAGCCTGTGGAAACCAGTGCCTAAATTTAACTCAGAATGTATACAACAGTTTATCTAGAAAAGCAGCAGTACAGCCCTGATGAAGACGGTGTCGGACCTCCTCTGATAAAGTGCAGTTAACATGTTTTGACATGTTCATAAGTGGTGTTGTAAATGAATGCGAGACAGACCCTTTACTAGAATAGATAGAACTTAAAATAGCGGTGATGTCAGGGGAAAACCGCTCTCTCACTTCAAATGTGATTTTTTTTTTTCCTCAACAGAAGCTGATTTTTATATCCGGGGTTTCCCTCAGTCAGGCCCGCGTCATTGTGGTTCACACCGTTGCGCTGGTTTTGCTGCCGGGGTCATTTGCGGTTGGAGGCGAGTGTAGTTGCCCAGTAATCACTGAGGTGTAATGTTTATGTCAGAGAGGAAATGACTGTTAAACCCTCAGAGGAAAACATGACAACCACCATCGCAAATTATGTGCTCTTTAAAACTGAAGTGTGTACATTTTGTAGTGCTGGTTTTGTTATGTGAAATTGCAAAAATAATTGTTGTATTTAAGCAGCTATACTAACGAAAATACTGTTTTCTATTTGTCAGACATACTGAAAGTCCCGCCTCCAAACTAAGGTAATTGGTTGTAGCCATTTTTGCTTTGCCACACTGATTGCAAAGACAATAAATAGGCAATAAATCTTACGGTGCTGTACATGTGGCATAAGTAATGTGCTCTGATTAAATTAGGGCAGACTGTTTTGCAGAGGCTAGCAATAGCAAGCTAGCTTTGAAAGCATAATACAGTAGAACATACTGTCACTTCTTGCAATGATTGGACGACCATTTGATGGTCCTACGGTTTCCTTGCTCTTTATGTAAATTTATATAAACAAAAAAATATTTATACTGCTTATTTATTGCTATCAAGATGTGAAGAGACTTTAAGTGTTTCTGGAAAAGATCGTCTACCCTTTAATGGCTCTTATGAGCCAGTTCTTATTTACTAAAATAATTTTTAGTGCAAACACACGCTGACAAAATATATAATAAAGAGGCATGTTGTTAATTGCTCACTTCATGTGCACAAATCTGACAGCGTGGCAAAGGTCTCCACCCATTCAATCAGGAGATTCCTCTCGGCTGCGTCCACATCCACTCGCGCTCCTGGGGCGGGACCTGTGCCACGTGAGGCGTGTGATGACAGCAAGTGCAAAAGACTGCCGGAGGAACTAAACTTCTTCCAGCACATGTAATCCATGCCACCCGGTCCCAGTGAGCGCATCCTTACTCTGAGAGCCCAGCTGAAGAAACGGGCAGCCGGTACAGATCGCTCGCTCGCTGTGTGCTTCAGCAGAGATGTGGTTCACTAAAACAAACAGATTATTGAAGTATTACACTTGTCCTCATTCTGAGGCTCGTGGTGATGTAACATCTTTTCCTTGTGTGTGTACGGAAAATCCACGCCAGCTTTGGGAGTTGCTGTGATTAAACCAGATTTTCTTGGCACACTTCATTGGGATTAACTTGAATGTTCTAACTTTCTCCCTGTTTTCTGTACTTTCTAACTTTCTCTTTTGTTATTTCTGAGGGTAAATGTGGACCAGTCTCACGCTTTTTAAGTGTTTTGAGTGTTTTGTGTGTTGAGATGGCTGCTGTGTGAAGCTTTTACTGTTTGGAGCTGGTGTTAGAACAGCACTTAAGCAAAATCTGTGACTGTACCGACTCACCGGTGGGCTGGAGAAGGTATTGATTCATGAGTGATTATTGTTTGACATCAGCAGTACAGCTACTGTCAGGAAAATGTGACATCAGGGCTCAACCGGTTAGTAATGATGCTGATTTCATCATCCTTACAGACATAACTTGCTTCATTGCATTGCGTTAGCAAAGGTTGTGGGTTTGATTCCCAAATAGAGGGATTTGATAAAGAATCAAAATATAAACTATTGTGGAAAAATTATAGCATTAGTTAGCTGTACCGATACGTTTGCACAGCTGAATTATGGGATAGGGGCGAGCCCACCCTCACATGCTCAGTCATCTTTCTTTACGCTAGGCCGTATTTCTCTTGGAACAGCTGATGTTTATGGTTGCGTAAGATGGCTTAATGCTGATATCCTGCAGTGTGCTGGACTGCTGCAGATATTGCTGTTACGCTGATAGACGAGTTTCTTTGTTCCAGGTGTCCGTAAGGAGACGCATACGCACGTTTATGCTGGAAACTGCAGAGAGTCGCTGCATCAGGTCTGCCTGTCAGGCGAGTGTTACTGTCGGTTCTGTTGAGCTTTGTGACAGCAAATATGGAAGGCAGGGTGGTAATGTGTCAGCGTGGCAGATCGGTTGGGTGGTTAACACCCGCCGCGTGTCACAAACGTGTGACGTCGTCCTTCTGCTTTGCCCGTTGTCATGTATGTATATGTTCGTAGCGGGCTGGAAACGACAGCGAGATAGACGGGACGGTGGTGGACATGGAAGAATGGCATGATTGACTGTGTCTGTGTTTAGTCCAAAAAATAGTGAGTTTCCTACATAGACAGTGTTTAAAAAAGCACCATATTTAACATATTACAATGTGTTGATTGGATTAGCACAGGATTAAGGCATGATTAAAGGCAGGGTAGTCGATTTTTTTTATTCTGTATGAAAGTCTCTTTACATCCTGATAGCATCTAATGCTTTCAAAGCTGGGTTGTTATTATTAGCCTCTCCAGAACTGATTGCTCTGCTGTTTAAATAAAAAAACACACAATGGGCAGGACATGTGTAAAACTTGTGAATGATGGCAATCCAATTCTGCTAGCTTTCTGTGACATTAGGCTCACCACATTTCCAAACACAGCCTCTGTGTCATTATTTGCTATGTTTTATTCTCTTTTGACAGTTCAAACCAGTGAGAAGAAACGACACACAGGGCTGGATTACAGCCAGCACGGGCCTTTGAACATCTGAGAGTCTTCTGTCCTATCTCACGTCTCTCTTGACTAATCTTCCCAGACAACAGTAGATGGTGAGCAGCCAACGAGCCTCACAGGAGCTGTGAGGTCAATCTCACGTCCTCATCTGCCAGGACTCTTCTCATCCTCACTTCCTTCAGAGACCGACACAATGACGTCCCACAGCCGTCCAGGTAAGAACTTCTCACGGCCTTTCAGTGCTTCTCCCCTTAGGTTACGCGTCTCGGAAAGAAGGTAAACACGGCTCTGAAACGGTTCCGCTCCGGTTTCAATCACAGCTGTGTGTAAACAAACCTTTGGTGATCCAGAAATGTCATTGCAAACCTCTTGCTCTTGCTGAAAGATGTTATTGCTTCTCTGCTGCAGGAATAGCACATGATCGGGCTTTGAGGGCCGAGAATCAGCCTCGAGTTGCCAGAAAAGCTTTTTTGATTCTCACTCAAATATCTGTCCCCCGTTCGCTGCCAAGGCTGCCCTGTCCAACTGTCAGCTCGAGGAGTTTGATTATTCTAGGAAAAGTTCTGAGCTTTGCCATTTTTGTGCCTCTCTTTCTGTCTGTCATTGTCTTTATCTTGTTTTTATTTTGCCATTTTTCTCCTCTCTCTTTCTGCTCATATCTTCCTTTTGTGTCCACGAAGGAAAAGGTCAGAGTTTCAGGTTTTTATAAGGCTTGTTTGCTTTGAACTGCTGTTAGACAGATGAGCACTTAACAGCCCTACAGCTTTAGTCTGTGAATTGCCTTTTAGCTGCTAAAAAAGTTCTCCACAAGAGGCTGTGGGTGTTTTTAGTCTTCAAACCCCTTTACTCTGGTTAAATTACTATTACTCTCGGCCTTGACTTGCTTATTACTTTCAATATAATGTTTCCCACAGCAATTCACTGAAAGGCGCCATTCGTAATATAGTTTGTTAGCTAACTGTTGGGTGTTTATGGTTGCTAAGCAACTTTGTGTATTAATTTGGAACGTGCGCTCACAGGTGTGCATTTATTGGAATTTTATTGGTTTGTTCATCCGCTCTGAACATGCATTAGCCAATCATGTCCCTCCCTGGTTTTTAGAGAGAAAGAGCTCATCTTTGGTGGTCTGTTTTGCTAATCCCGGGCTGATGTAATGGTGTTGTGCTCCGAGAGTTGGATTAGAGATTTGGATGCGTGATGTCACCTATCACACATCCCGTCCTCTAATCTGTTTTGGGTCCAACAGAGCAATTTCAGACGGGATCACCAGCCTCAAACTAATCCGGTGTTTCTCATCAGAGGAGGTCATTTCCTCCTGTTTCCACAGTGCAATCCATCCGCAGCTGTTCACCTCACACTGTGTGCCTTAAGTTGACCATTTTCTATGAGTTTTTGGATGCTACATGTCCTGCATTTGGTGATGTTAATTAGCTGTTTATTAGCTGTGTTTGCTAGGGCAAGTATCACTGTTAAAATTCAGTCACACAGAGAACAATAATTGTAAAGATAACTATAACAATAATTATATTAGCATCCACACCAATGGAACATAATGTTACATTTATTTTAAACATGCGCACTGCAGTTGCACAATCACTATCACCCTTGGTGTGAACGGACCTTTACTGTTGATCACACTTGAAGATGTTATGTTTTAAACTTGTCCTGAACCTGTCGTGCACAATTTAAGCTACAGGCGTGAATGAATCCTCCAATCACATGGTTTGTTGAGGAGAGGTGTATTGTTACTGTACACAGTAATGCTTAGGCAATCACATAGCAACACCCTGGCAACCACCCACATCTCCTCTGCATGGTGCCAGCAGGTTTTGCATGCACGCTAACATTCAAAGTTCAGGGAATGTTATGTGGAATTTAAGCTTCTTTCTATTTTTTTTTTTTTTTTGCATTTTACATTTTGTGTCGGCTTGCGTCAGATGAGTGATGCGTTTGTTGATTTAGGTAGAGACATTGTTTTTGTGTGTTTGTAAACATAGACCCTGGTTATTTTTCTAATGGGGTTTTTTGACACATGGGCTCATGCTGGGTGGTGCCGCAGTGTTTTGGCCGGCAGCCATTTAGAATGTCCTCTGGAGATTTTTCTTTTGTTTTGTAGAAATGGTATCTACAAAGTTTTACATTTCAATTTCACTGTGTTTTTACCCACTTACCAAGTAAATAGATGAATCTGATTTTGATCCTATGGTTAAACATGTTTTGATAGTGCCACAAAGCCTAAATGTTTGCAGTTTGCTTCTTAGGTGTCTCTGCTTATTGCAGGAAGATTTTTTTGCAGGGAAATTCTGGGTGTTTTTGATAGATCCGTCTCAGCTGCTTCTTTCTGGCCCTTTATACAGACAGATGTGTAAATATCCCTGTATAGTTAATTTTTGGAGGCCCCTCTGGAGGTGTTTTACACAAGCCCTCGAACCCTTGTGTAGTTGTGGTGCTGTTTCTCCACTCGTTACTACTTGTACACTCGTTCACACACTTGTACTACAGTACAACTACCGTTCCGCCCAGTTTACAAACACTTGTGTTCCATCCAGGAGCTTGTGTTGTAGAAGCAGCTGTTTGATTGTCAGCTGCCTCCCCTCGTCCCAGGAGCCACATCAAAAAAGCAGCGCTTAATTTGCCAATAAAGATGAACGTCACTCTACCGCTCGAGGCTAGTCTCTGGTTTCATTTTTTTTTAGAACATCTGATGCTTTTGCCGTCGGCTCTCAGAGTTCTTTGGCCTTCTGCGCAATTGAAGGTGTGACTATTGGGTAGCTTGATGTACTTTCATTTCTCTCCAGACCTTCTGGTTCAGAACACCAGGTTTTTGATGTAGTTGTATTAAATTCACACCTCCTGTGGAGACCAGAGGCCAGAGCAGACCTGAACAGAGAGAATGGAATGGGCAGATGTCTCCAGGGGTTGTTTCTCTAGATGATAGAGATCATTGTTTATGCATTTTTTGTGTGTTCTCGGTTGAGGGGGGTGCCCGGTCTGGCTCGCCAGGCTGACGTCAGGGCTGGTAGTCTGACGGCTTTACTGCTCCAAACAACTGGCACTAATGGTGTCTTGGCCCCAGGGCAGGTGCTTGGGGAGAAACTTGATCCAGAAGCAGACACCAGTGCATGCAGCAGTACAGTAGAGTTATAATCACAGTCTGTCACTGCTTTTAGCCGGGCCATGGAGCTGACAGCCTGCCTTCTGCTAATCTAATCTCTGTTTCTGTAACATCCCAACACCAGTCCTAGAATTTCTTAGAGGGGCGTGTTCTTTGTGAGAGGGTGTGGTTTCCTGCGATGAGGCGTTGCCTGTTGAGAAGAGGTGTGGTCTCTTGCGAGGAGGCGTGGTCTTTTGTGAGAAGTCGTATCCCACTATCCTATCACACAGAAGAACTCTGAGCCTGATTGGCTTTCAGTAGCAATATTTCCCTGCAGCCTAATAACCAGATTTCTGATATAATATAAAAAACCTCTCTCACCATCCTTTGGTACATACTTGGATTACATTTTTGATTAAATGTATTTCTTATTTTTAATATATAAAATAGTCTGTAATACTAAGTACCTACCCAAAAGCTGTGCATGTAAACATGGTCACTGATTCATTTTAAAATAAGACAGCTCTGGATGTTTGACATTCTGTTTTTGTAGCAGTAACAATTACTAGTCTTTTGGATTAGTAGGATCACATAATGAACAATAACAAATTGTGTAAACTCATTTGTGTTGTGGTTGCTGTGGTTCTTATTATGTTGATCTGGCATGTTGATGTAATGCTGATGTAGAGAACACAGTACCAGATGATTCTATGAACTATTAAACATTTTGCTCTGGAACAAGAGTTTAATCTCTAGAGTTTCACAGAGTTTAATCATGAAATTCAAGAGCCGACTATTATTACGAGTTCGACTATTATTGTGTGTAAGTATCTCCTTGAGGAAACGATTTTCAGGGAATTTTTCTTTCTGTAGTAAAACCCAATCCATGTCTCAGACTTCATGTCCATTTATTAAACAACCTTGTGTAGATCTTGCTTGGGCAGTTTTTCAGACTCAAAGCTGTTAAACGAGTTTAAGACCCAGAACATGTGCGTTGGGCTAAATGTGGAGAAGCAGACTGAAGTTTTACTCATTGGTGGTTCTCAAATCAATTTAAAAACCGCAAAGAAACTTTTTGTGTGTATGAATTAGAAGTGAACTGAGAATATGTAGAATTGCATCTTTAGGTGTTGCTGAAAATCTCAAGGAACTTCTGTTGATTCAGTAGTGAATGATGTAGGAGTTGTCCTTCACCATGACAACTGTTTATCTGGTTTCTCAGGGCCCTTTATCACAGGAACAAGAAGATTGCCAAGCCATATGCCCACGAGAGATCATATAATGTCATGAATCTCAATTTTTTTTCCTGCCAGAGGAAACGTAGTTTTGAAGGACGTTAGCACACGTATTCTTCACCATTTAAGATCTTGGTAGATCTTGGTGATAGCTTCCCTTCATTGGCCAAACGTTGAGTAGATCTCATGAATAGGTTTCTCTCCTGACTTTGGCTCTCACAGGTCTGAACAAGCCCCTCTCTCACCACGATTAATCGCTGGCAGTCTGAACTGTGGGGATCCTGCGTCAATAAATCGTCACGAAGGCAACGCTCCTACTTCGAACATAAACACAGAGACAGGCTGGGCTACGACTGAAGCCAGGCCAGCATTAGTTAGGGCTCCACCGGCCCTTGGAGCCACCAGCGACGTTTATTTAACACACAGTTTTTATTAGGAGGGATCTAGCCACAGGTCTCTTAGGGCCCTTTAATCCGTGGAAAGCTGAGGCCTAAATCTGAAGTGTAAGAATTTTCCTTGTCTCAGGAAAATTAGGGTAAATTTATTCTATTTATTTAATTCACAAAAGCAGACAAATTCTGAAGTAATTATAGTAATTAATTGTAGCTTTTGATGATATTTTTTTGTTTATGCTTGTTTCGAAATGGCTTTAAAGTGTGTTGCACTTTACAAAACAACTAAACAGCCATTATTGAATGTTTAATGCATAAACATAATTAAAGTCTAGTTAAAAATGGTGTTTTATTGCTTTTCTTTGGAAATAAAGTTTTAAGCGATTTTAAGTACACATCATGGTATATGACGAATCGTTAAACGGTTAACAGATCGCTAACAGAAGATGTTAGGTTATAATCGTCCAGTATTGTCCATCCTAACGTAGGTGCATGATAAAAAAAACACATTTCTATCACAGGTTTATAGGGTTTTTTACCTCTCCACAGTTGATTTGAGCTCATTACTCACAGCTAGCCCACCGGGAACACCGCGCTCCTGTCTTCTATTGGATTTGGCGAGGTAATGTCTGCTGGAGGTGAATCCACATTCATGCAGAAAGACAGACTGTTGCAGAAACGAGAATCAAACCCTATTGCATTGCACAGATGCACTGAAACCCAAAATATCCCTCCATCCGTTTTCAGCTCTCGTTCTGTAGCAGATGGTTTTGAATAATTCATGTCAAGTTTGTGTGAAGCGCTCTGCATCGCATTTATCCCGAGGACGGAGAGATTTTATCATTTTCACCAAGAAACTCCTCTTCCCGATGCCGACAGAAGTGAGATTTTGTGTTCATAAGTGCAGCAATTTTAAGCAGAACAATAGTTGGAAGCTCATGAAAGCATTTCACCCCAAAATCCAAACAAAAAAAGTGGAATTACAATTTGTATGAAGGAAATCATGATATGTTTCAGGACCTTAATATGTTTTGCACTGAAATTGTTGTTTTTATGTTAATTAAGAACATTCTTCCTCCCCAAATTCTCATTCTGACAATTACATTTTATTTAATAGGAATAATTTTCTTATTATTCCCAGTGCTGTTCTCATATTGCTGCAATGCATCAAAATTAATAGTTTTTTGTTTAATCGTTGTTTATTACGTCGGCTTATTTTCCATGAGACCAGTTGTGAGTGTTTTGTTTAACTCGATTTCGTTCTCCAGCTTTAATTAAAAGTTACTGATATCCAGGACAGAGAGAATCTTTTATCTGTTGAATTCTGTGTAATGGATTTAAACAGGGTAAAATATGTTAAACAGAACTGAGGGAACTTCAGTCTGAGGGAACTTTTGGTTACTGAAACGAAGAAACACTTTGGCCACAATATTTAAGAAAGAACTATGTAAGGGGGAGGTGGAAGTTTTGATTGACAGGTCTTCCATTTCTTTTGTACATTTTAGTTTCTTGTGGGATTCTTGCTTATAAGGTTAATGTTGTCAAAAATATTTGCTGTTCTTACTGTTACTCAGGACTCAGAAGTGAAGGTGATTCAGTTTTATCAGTGTTTACAAACTTTAACACAGAATAACCGTCCAAATACAGAGGAAAGAAAGTGGAAAGTTAAGAGTGACTCAAAAATCTGAACTGATAGATGTTACATAAATAGATATTGTATATATACACACAGACAGACCAAATATAGTTACATTCTTACTCTCTTTCATAATAATATCTTGGACTGTAATGCAAAAGCTGCTTTGGTAGTTTAAGTTTTTGTTTTTTTTAACGATGAATTAAAAGTGATTCATAATCACTGCATTATGTCACCTTGAGAGAATGTGCACAGTTAGAAAACAAACGCTCAACAACATTTTCTGTATTTTCTGTTTGGGCCTTGGAAGGAAGTTGAAGGAAGTTTATCACAAAGATGTGAAACTGGATCCAAGTGTGTTTGTTGAAAGTGTGCAGTGGTGTGTATTGCTTTTCAAAGCTGTAATCAGGACGTGGTTTTAGGGGATTATGGGTAAATCAGTGTGAGCGTTGGTCTGTGATCTGTGAAGTGCAGAATTAGTGTTGTAAGGTCACCAAAATGTCATTGTCATTATCTAACGAGTGCTCTGGAAAACGCCATTGTGGAATGATTTGTGTGCGGAAGATGAAAGGGGAGGGACAGCCTAAACAAAACCTCCTTGAACAATGGAAATGACGAGAGACTAACGAGATTTATATGCTGTTATTGTCTCATTTGTACATTTTCCATAATATTCAATTCAGCTAATCCAGTCAGGGATGAAAAATGCCCGTGTTCCGCCTTCATAATGAATTTAAGAAACGCTCCGAGCTCCGCTTTGCCAAAAGGAAAAGTTTACCATTCATTTATGAGTTTATTCAAAATGCAATAAGACATGCTTATGAATAGGCAGACAAAACTAATCCTGCGTTTATGGATTTTGCTTAGATCTGACTGCATGCTTGTCATTTTCCATATTAAGGCATTTTCACGTCCCGCCCTTTTTCCAGAACGAAGCACGCTGGATTTTAAAGATCCTTGAATTCGATGTCTGGCCCGCATGTGCCACAGGAGTGCAGAATTTTTTAATTGTGTAACATTTTTAAAACATTCCGCTAACAACTTAAGAATAACGTTGTTGATGTAAGATATATAATGTTGTAAAATGTTCTACTAATGTTAATGCAAGAACTGTTTGATAACAGAGCTTTTGGAGAATGCTAGCCAACGTTGTGAGAACGTTCCCTGTTAGCTGGGTTCATGAGGCAAACCGCACTGTTAGGAGACAGACAGCAGGCCAAACCAACGGTTACAATCTGGTGGAAAAGGCACTGGCTTCAAAGCCCCACAGCCAGATGTGATGAAATGTTTTCTTTAAATAATCCTCAACATTTCTTGTTTTTAACGAGGTTGGTTATTTCACAGGCCTCCGAAGTTTGTTTCCATTTCCTCTTGAAATTGTGCAAACGTGTTTAATGTGCTTTGTGTTAAGGAAGGGCACAGTGCAGATGGCTGCAGTCGTGTGAGCATGCATACGTAATGTTTCATTTGCACCTAAAGCAGCAAAATCCAAACAAATAGTTCTTGGTCTTTTACGGAGTTTGTGGGAAAAATCTGTTAACATGTGAAGAGGGTCTTTACATAGAAATCTTTGATCCAAAACTGTGTCATTTAAACTCAGTGTATCTTTCAGGCTAGTGTGGGGTCAGAATGGCCATTAATAACAGTTTGGGGCAATTATAATGTAATATTATTGAGATCTTCTTGATTTAAATTTATTTTTTGTAGTGCATTTCACAGTGTTGCATTGTTGCAAAGCATCTTTCCTACAGAAAATATTTAGCGCAGAATGTTTGTAGAAACTAACGGTTTTGAATTTTGGGACACTTTCGACTGAAAAACATGTCCGCTGCACGACCCCTAAAGGTCGGAGAGAGGGTGAAAAACAGTCCTGAAGTTATTATTGTACACTGTCCTTGAATAACATTTTAAGTGTACCTGAGGGGAAAAAAATAAAATAATGAAAATGTTTTAGTTGAGCACTTTGGCGAAGGTTCCGGCTGAGGTTATAAAACTGACACTGGTCCAGTGTTAAACGTTGACACTAATTATTCCCTTATTCATCATCTGTCCCAAGGCTTGTTTTGTTCCTGGTGCGTGATGCCAAACACAAGTCATTTTGTCATGTTTGTGTTTGTGAAGAGATGACTCAACAAAGACAAATGAAGGGTTGATGTAAATCGCTGTTTTCAAGGACTCTGAGCCCTTGAGACTTACAACAATACGTATTGTTTTAAAGCAAAACAAATCTTACAAAAAAATACAGCCTCATTTCCCTCGGTGAACAAGTCAGGGTTCAAACTCCTTAAACTGTTTAGTCAGAACTTGTCTTTCCTTCTGGCATAGAAACGCTCATTTAGACAGGAAGAGATTGTCTGACTGACATGTAAAATGACCAACCATGGTTTGCTTTGCTTATAATAAACTAGTCTGTTGATTGACCAGTTGATAATAGATTGACATGGAAAATGTTATTTAAATAATTTCACACCAGCTGTATTACTAAGAAATTAGTGAAAGAAATGAATGGAAATGTTGAAAGTTTGTGCTTTATGTCCATTCTCATGAAATCCAAGAAGTGGATTTATCATGAATAACCAGATAGGAAATGTAAACGCTCGCTGGTTCCTCGATAGAAATGAAACTTTCCAGACATTAATCAGATTAGATACAAATGAAAATCCTTCCAAACTTGGACTGGCTGGTAGTTTTACTGTTTTACCTCATTTATTGTTTTGTCATTTGATAACACTGCCGAACAGAAACATTTATGTATCTGTCAGTGTGAAGATTCAACATGGAACTTCTCTGAAGATATTGTAGGATCATCTGAGTTAAACAACATCTGGTACCATTGAATGTTGGCGAATATAAATGAAAATGATTCGTTTCTGTTAAGTTTGTTTGAAGCAAAACCTACATGCCTTGATTATTTTAACTATACTTTTAAACACTAGTATCAAGTATATCTAATCACTGTGCATGTGAAATGAGAGGCTAAACTTTTTTAACCTGCTTGAATGAACAAAAACAACCTGCTCTTGTAAAATTCATGAGTGCAGCAGCTCATTCATTGAATGAGAAGTAAGTCTGAGTAATGAGTTAGTTAACACCAGTCAGTGATGTATGGTAAGTGAACCGGGTCTAAGTTTGAGTAATGATCGTGGGAGGCAGGCACGAGCAAACTTCTGAGTAAAGATGAAAGTGTGTTTCTGCTCGCCCTCACAAATAAAACTCTTAAAAACAGACGAATGCAGTCAGGGACTACTTTTATCCCGGCCTGGACAGTAATCACCGTTTCTGAACAAAATAAAGGCAGCTTTTTCCTTCATGTTAAGACAGTGTGTAATATTTTCCTGTGCAGTGTCATTAGACGTATGTGATGTCTTTGGTTGAACCAGCATGCATTTCTTGATTTCTTACTGTGTTTTCCAGCTTCTCTGTCAGTTTTTTTCCTGTGTTGTGATTGGTGTGACCTTTCCAGATGATTACACCCACCACACATCAGTCTGATGAAAGACTTTTGACCTTTTTTGAGCCATGAAAAAGGAAAGTCACTTTAGAGACCATTAATTTCATAAATTATACTCTTGTTGACATTATACATCATCAGAAAATATTTTTTTCTTAAGCATTGTGAAGTTTTGTAACTATCAGCATGATTCTCGCTGTAAACACCGAGCTGATGTTGATGAATCTTTGATTCAAACATGTAACTTTGACATTGGCTCCGTCTCATAACCTAGTGAACCAACTACGTAGGCACCCTTTTAAGGCATCAGGGGTACTTCTAGCATTGCTGTTCTGAAAGGTAAACAGCACAATTGGCTCTATGTACAGCGTTCTCACTAATTCACTTGTAAGTTTCAGTTCACCATGGAAGGCAGCTGTCTATGCAGGCTGTACTATAACTAGTAATCTGCTAGGTTTTGGAACGAAGCCATGTATTTAACTTGTATTGTTTCCCGGTTTGAAAAGCGTTTATGTCAGTGCTTCCTACTGAGGTCTTCCTCTTCCGACAGGGATGTCAAATCACATCCATCTGTTTATTCAGTTTATAACTCTGGTACCAGAGAGCAACAGTACTGCACTTCTTAGACAGAATGCTAGTTTTGGTAAAGTAAACACAGCTGGTTATGTCTTAAATAACAATAGTTCTTTAGTATGTTAATATTAAAGCTGCAGTCTGTTACTTTTGCCTCTCTAGCGCCATCTCTGTTTGAAACATAACTTTACATACTTTTCAAATAAAGCCAAATTCAAATAAAGCCAAACTGACATTTCCTGGGAAATCCGTCCAGACAGTTCAAATTATAAATCATTATTATAAGGTTACCATTGAGAATAGCAGTGATGTAAGGGGACTGTTTATTTTAACCAAAAAAAGTTACAAATTGCAGCTTTTATCAAACAATGTTGCCCCCCTGTAGCTCCACTGGTGTAACATTGTGGTGATTGTGAAAAGGTCATGGGTTCGAATCTCAGAACCCACAAGCTTCATGCTCATTTGTTTGTATTAATATTTTACTCGTCAAATAAAGCAGTATATTCAGTTTCATATGAGGTTTGCTGAGGTACTGAAACTGGTGTTAACTCACAATGTCACTTGCTCTGATAACTTTAGCTCTACAGTGATACTTAAATACGAGAGAGAGTGAGTTGTGTGTTCCTGCTTTTGTTGGGGGGCTGAGGAAAGCTTATCTTTAGCTTGATAGTGTGCAGTCCTGTGTTTCTCCTGTAGATAAGACCACAGGACCTCAAAATCACAACACTTATCTCTTTCAGCCTCCTTAGTGGTGGTCTGAGGCAGGATGGACTACACACCCCACATTCAACTGTGAGATGACAACTGACTAAAATAGCCACATACAGTGATACCTGTGGTTACTACATGCAACTTCTGTGAACCGTTCTTTGACCTGCAGCTGTAATTTCTGCACCATGTGTGCAGAAATGTAATATTTTCATATTTTCAATATTTAGGTTTCCTGAACACCCCTCACTCCTTTCTGTTATTGGTTGAACAAACCGTTAGTGCCGCCCTCAACTCATGCCATTGGTCAAAGCAGTGTTTCTACAGCCATATGCATTCAGATGTTTGACTGTAGTGTAACGTTACGTTTTACACTATGAATGTGCAAAATTAAACAGTGGGTTGCTTGTAGAACTAGTTAATTTTTAAGGTTGTTTTGCACATTTCAAATGTAAATATTTCTTTTTGATATGCAGCAAAGTCACTTGTCTCTCAGCCTCCATTGGTGAAGTTTGTGGTTCAGGCATCTTGGCTAAATGCAGTTTAACTGTTTTAAGACCCAACGAGGAACCGGAGGAAAGTAAACAGAAGTGTGGAAATGGAGAGAGAGCGAGTGAGGAGCTGTTTCCTGCAGGGGGGACAACAGTAGGGCTCACTCGAGTGAAAGGATCAGCTCATTAATGCCACAGGCCTGTCGCAGCTCCGTCCGCCAACAACTTTCTGTCTCTTTAGAGATGCATCATAACGTTTGATCTCTGCAGAGTTAACAGTGGGTGAGATTTCTGCCCGACTGAATTGTTTGTTTGACAGTCTTTTGATATTTCCTTTGCATTGGTTTGTTGTTTATTGGGAAAACATAACATGCATGCATGACAAGTTTTCGAGTGGCTTATTATTTGCTGTAGCTGATTTTTAGGATTTTGATAATCTGGTGCATTTTAGGTTGTTATGGGATGTTCAATGAAATAAAGTAGCACAGGATTTGGTTCCATTGGAAATTGAATGGATTGGAAAAATAAATGGTTGGAAATTATACAGTGTAAAAGGAATTTGTGATGCTAACCAAAAAGAAAAGTTGTTTTAAAATTAAGGTTTGAACCAATGAGTGGTGCACACATGGATAAAGGTTTAGTTTGATTTTATGTTGACTTCCAAACGTTTCGTTATTTAGTTAGTTATTTAAAAAAAAAACATTATTTTAACTGTGTTGTAATCATAGCAATAAGGCATTTATGGAGCTGTCCAATAAAGATATAAAAAAAGCATTTATAGAGCCTAGAAAAAAAATTAATTTCTTATTGTACAAGGAAGTCTTCCTGGATTACATGAGACAGCTTTGGTTTGTAATTAACTGCTTGTTGGAGATTTATTCATGTGTTATCTTATATACACCATTCAGAAATAGTCTGTCTGGTTTAGCGTAGTTCATGTCTTGTGTGTAATAGTGTAACTAAACGTGTAAGCCTGAGTAGGCGGATGAACACAATTTCCGTGTATAGCTACAATTGCCTGTGTATGTATAATATTGTGGCTAAATTTTATCCACCTCCCAGGGGCCCCCGGGCCATGTCTCTCCATGCATGGTGTAATGGGCAGTCTCTGTGCTGGAGAACAGCTGTGGGCCGTATGGCAACGCAACACCCCCGCATTCCTCCCCTTATGAGTGAGTTTTCATCTGTAGCTGACAGCTTCATTGGGCTTTTTTGTCTCCGGGAGGCCCACGGGTGGATGGCTGTTGTTTTCTGTACCCAGGGGGCTGTGTTTTTGTGGCTTTAGCTGGCTACAAATCCCTGCCAATCTGTGCTGGGAAAAACTGATGTTTCACAGTATTGCAACGTTTTACACCATGACAACGTACTGAAATGTTCATGCCAAATAATTAAATTTTTAGTTAACATTTTTCACATTAATATTAAAGGAAAACGTTTGTGAGAATTGTGTTGTGGCTTGAGTGTACCAGCTAACAATTTTAGGTTCCTAGAACATTGACTTTTCTTAAAAATTTCAAAAAAGTTATCAAAAATGTTCTTGTAGTAACGTTAGGAGAAGTTTTTTTACTTGTATATTAGAAACATTATTGCATTTTTAGTGGAACATCTTAAAAACGTTACAGAAACAAAACTAATGGTTAAAATAACGGTCTTGTAACCAAGCAATAAACTGGACATTTTGAATGTTCCTAGACATTTTAGAATAACATTTTTAACGTTGGAAAGCTAAAATTGTTAGCTAGGAAGGCAACTAACTGTGTTTAAGAACAGAGCAACAGTCATTTCCAGAACCAAAATGCTGTTCTGGGTTTTTAAACCAATGTGATGGATCAGAGGTTAGACAAAAACAATAACCTCTGTCCAGCTTTACAGAACTCAGAAAATCCATCAGGAAAAGGGAAAATGTTTTGGCTTTAAGCCAGAACAGTAAGTCTTTACAATTGTGGGACTGAAGTAAACAGTGAGTCAGCAGACCCAAATCCCAGTCACTTGTGTCAGTTACAGCTTACAGTGAGGTGTGCTAAAATTAAAGAGATGAGATGAGCCTTTGGCCAGGCTGTGTGTGGGAGTACAACACTGTTAACAAGACCAAAGCTTCTAAGACCATGATCCTGTGAGAAGCATCGAGAGCCAGAGGGCAAAGGTCAATCCACAGGCTTTGAAAACAAGTTAGTAAAAGGCTTGTGGATGGTTTTTGTATAGGTGGTTTTGAGTCTTAGAATCAGACCAACTGCATCTGTAGAATTAAAACATTAATTTTTTGTACACCTAAAAAAGTATACAAGTACTTTACTGTAAAATGTTAGCATGGCCACAAATATAGTCGTTAAAAGCATAATTACTGCTTCTCTAGAAATGTGTCTGTATAACAAGAAAAACTGATTTAAAACTGGTAAATGAATGAAAATTTTGCCCTCATTTGTGTCAAACCTTTATTCGCAAATTCATTCATCTGTGAAATACAAAAGATTATTTTTATAAAGAATATCCTGGCTGCCTTTTTCATCTAATGAAGAAAAGGCTGTCAAGTTTCAAAAGATTGCTAGAATTTTTATATTTAGGTGAACTATTGAGATTCAGGATTTTCAAGGTTCAGTCGTTGCTGTTTCAGTGTTGGTTGGGCTTTGTTGAGACAGAATCAGGGCCGGTTCTGCAGGGCTGCCCGGTGTGTGAACCCGACCAGGCAGAGTTTGTGTATGAGTGATGGCAGATGGAGGGCTTGTGAGGTCGTGGCACACCGAGCAGAAACATAAAGCCCAATCAGAGCTGGTGACGTCTGCAGCCTGGCTCTGCTCTGCTCTGTCTGCGCTCACTGCGTGCTCTCATGAGGTCACTCAAGGGTCTGAACACAATCTCTATGAGCTCTCAAACCTCCGCCTGGACCATCAAGATCTCTCAATAGATTATGGAATATTAATCCACAAGCGTCATGATCCTCAAGAACAACACATAAGTCTTTCCATGTCAGTAAAAATAATAATTTTTTCTTTTTGGGCCGGGGCCTCGTTCTTCATAGGTGAATTATTGAGTTGGCTGAAGGTAATTGTTTATAATTTGACCTGGTCCTGAATTGTGTAACTGTTCATTTCACAGTTAAAGTTTTGCCTTAGCTGTGAGAGGATCATGTATACAGTATAATTCTTTAAAAATTGTTATTAAAACAGGTTTGTAAGAGCTGCACAATGTATAGACAGAATGAGACCAACATTAAACAGGACTTACTACATGAACATTTATTCATTTAGGTGCTTTTATTCATTTATGTGATTCTGGAGACTGGATGTACAGTAGAAGAGAAAAGTTTTTGATGAAACAGTGTTAAACACTAGATGTTAGGGATTAGTTAAGTGTATGTTGTACAGGTGTGTGTTAGTCTTTCGTTTTTGTGTTGTGATGGTCTCAGCAGATCGAGTGCAGGCTGGCAGCTCATCCCACCAGAAAGAAAGAACTTTCTGTAGTTTTGGGAAATTAAAAAATGAGTAATAAGCGTTGTTTGCCCTGCCTTTAGAAAGGTGTATCTGGCCCTTTAAAGCATAGAGACAGAAATGTTGAAGATCTGATATGCATCCTGTTATCTGATGTGCTCGGTGACATGCTAACAACAAAGCCAAGACATCTTGTCCTCATTTTCAGGCCAGTTTTCTGATTCAGCTACTACAAAGCTGAAGCTAACTGAAGTTTTACCTCTTTGCCTAAAGCTAGTCAATTCTGTTTACCGGTAGATGATTGTGAATGTCATGTGGAAGTGTTTTCTCACATCATTTTCTTCAGCTGGGCCTGACGTGAGGAAAGGCTCACCACAGACGAGCCTGTGGCTTTATTCGCTGCGACCAGCCAAACCACCTTTAAGTTCCTGCCTGCTGCAGTCGGAGAACTAACCTGAGCTCTCCATACATAAAGACACGGATGGGACAGAAGCTTCTCTGCTCTCCAACCTCTGTGTCTTTCACTGGCTTCAACGTAATCAGACATTTTAGTGGTTGATGTTGCTGCTTGGAAAGTTGATAATAAAGTGTTGTTGTCTGTAGCTAAAATTTTTTGCCCACAAACTTCGCACAGTCACCTCACAGGAAGCTCTTAACTTTGGTGTCAGCTGTGTTGGAAGCTGAGATCTCGTTTCACAAGACAGTTTTAATTAGACGGCATCACCTCAGAAGCTCCGCCCCACTCGCTCGCATGTGACGGCGCTAATGAACTCCGTCTATGAGTGCAGCATGCGTTCTTTCCTGTTAGTATCCCAAAAACACATCCAGCTAAACATGGTGATGTCTCAATGTGACCCCAGCTAACAATTTTAGATCGGTTTAGACAGTTTCCATAATGTTTTCATTAAGTAATAAAATCGTAAAAATGTTGTTTTGAAACTTCTGAAATGTTCAACTTTGTACAGTAAAACCTTTACTTTACTCCAACGATCAAAGGTGAAATTGACCAGGTAAAATTCTGACACACTTGAGTCCTGATCTATTTTTTACGTTATTGAATGTTTTGTGTAAGTCATCTGTAGCATAGACCTGTGAACAGGTATTAAAAAGATATTATTAAATATTTTACTTTTTTAAAAATAAATTCATATGTAGTCAATTCAATTTTTGTCTACGAAACTAATTTCAAGTGTTTAAGCCTCAAAAGGTATTTTCATAAGTTCAGTCAAGTGTCAAAATGTTTTGACTCGTTAATATACAAACATATGGTTGAGCTGAGGTCTGGTTTTAGACCGTGTTCATGCCTAACCCAGGTTTTTTCTCCAATATGATACAAGAAAAGATGCTTCTGTTTCCTCCTGCTGGCAGTTTGCCCACCGCAGTCAACACTCAGAGTATCAGCACTGCCTGTACATTCATCCTACAAAGTAATATGATATTATGATCAACGTAAGAGCGTTACGCTGGATTATGCTTTTTTTATTTTTGACCAATCCTCTGCTTTCTCTCACCCTGTTTGACGTCAGTGGTTTGAGGGGTCCGTGATGGTAAACGGAGGTCAGGCAGGCCTGAACACACACACACACGCGCACACACACACGTTTATTTACTGTCTTTAAAAGTCTGTATGGCTACTTTTTTTGCTTTCTGTGAACTCAGTAGCTTGTGATAGTTGAACTTAAAATAGTGACAGTTTTTCTTTGGCTTTGATGAGTTACCATCACTTTTACTATCACTTAAAATGTTCACATCTTTAAGTGTTTTTCGGTGTGTAACTCACCTGTGCTGTAGGTGTTAATGGCACCTTATATCACACAACACAGCTTGTTGGAGAGAAAGGTTTTCTCAGAGTTTCACCTGGTGGAATTTAAATGACACACTTTTAAAAAGCGTGTTTTGAAAAGCCTGTTTTTTCTTTTTTTGGTTCCTTATGCAGATTGTAATCGCATTTCAAAACGCATTTCAAGCATGAGCGCATTCATTAACGCGTCAGAGCACCTCCAAAAAGACCGGATAGATTCAGAGTCTTAACGTGTCGTGGTTTCTTTCTCATGCAACCAGACTTTTAATGTTTGGGCTCCTTGGTTAGGTGACCCCCGGGTCACGGTCTGTACCCAAAGCTGAACAGGATTGTGGGAAAATGGGCATGCCTGACAAATCACAAGCGTTCCTCCTACATGGCCCAGTTGACTGGCAACACTCCAGTGCTGCTAGGAAATGAAATTCTGCAATTGCTTCCCTTTGGGATTGAGTTTAGAAAGAGAAAAGGGGAAGCCAGGTTTCTGCGTGTCCTCATTGGCCTGTATCATTCAGGCTGTAGCCGGCGGCATTGCCTGCCTTGTTTACGGTAAACAAACAGGCTTTTTTCAAGTAAGTGACATTTAATCAGTTTGTTGCTCATTTGCTTTTGGGCCCCAACACAACCATGATCCACTAATTAGGGCCCAAACGTTCATGAAAGTGATCATTTTTAACTTTTTTTTTGTCAGTATGCCAGTGTTATGCGTACATACTTTCCTGAAGTTTTGGAGGATAATTATAACCCCAGTCTTATAAACATTATGTGGAATATTTGAATGCTGTGGATACATTTGATTGGACATTGGCATATCATGTAATTGGGTAAAAACGCTTTTAAACATTTTTAAGTATTTTTGTAAATGTAGTGATTGCAAAGAAGTAATTACAGGAGCTAAACAAGGGTGAAATATTGGCTGTTTTCCAAAACATTGCTGTGTTGTGCCTACATAGTGCTGGCATCTACAAAATCTGAAATTAAACTAAAATCAAACTGCATTAGTGAACAATTTAAAGAACTCTACATACAGCTCACAAATTATACAAAGGGAGACTGAATACACAATTTCAATACACTTTTAGCATGTTCCTAATCTAACGACACGACATATGCAGATGTTTGGTAAAATAGTGGTAGAACATGGTAAAGCGTACTGATGCTAAACAACAGAAATGAGATGTTGACATGGTTGATTTTATATTTGGAGCTGATAATTAAAGTAACTCAAAAACCCAGGAGCTCTGTGTAGTCAGTAAGAGGTTTAAAGGTGAAGCCGTGACATTATATTTTAATCTTTGTTCTGGAATGCAGTGGCTGTAATTGTATGCATGAGGTGCTTCTTATGAAGTCAGAGCTGTCAAGTGACTTAATAATTGCCAGTTTGAATCCCCTCACAGTGTGAGGTCGTGCTGTTTAAGAAAGCCACGCTTATAATTAAAACATCTCTGTGGTGAAAGTAATGGGTATCTTTTGTTTGTCATATAATGTATAGTGATGGTACCGTTAAATATACAGTAATATGAGGGGGGGCGAGAGGAGCAGATGAGATGGGTACCGGACGCAAGCCAGGATCGAACCTGCATCTCCCATTTGAGCTATGCTGCACCATGATCAGTGTTTATGTAGATGATTATCTGTTGACTGTCAAAAGCAATAGTTTTCACAAGGCTTCTTTGTGGCACTGGATATTTAGATTTACTTATTTTGTTTTGCGGTTTCTAGGTTGTTTTTGGTGGTTGCTAGGGTGTTGTTAGGATGTTGTGAATGGAAATAGTCCACTCCAGTCCTTGCAGACCCAAAGGATTACTTTTGTGTGTTTTAATGAAGAAGTCTGAAACCATTTGAGTTCATGCCTGGATTTATGGATTTAATCAATAAATTATGTGCATTGACAGGAAGTTGAATATAATAACACCCTCATACAAACATGACTTATTTAACATAATGATATTTCTTAGATCTTTATCGTAATTTACCTCCTGGCCCTCACGGTAAGTATGAGAGAGCAGTTCTGCAAACGTGTGGTGATTAACATCCTAAAACGACAGATCGCTGTGCCACTGAGACAGTGAGAGTTACTGTGAAGACCAAACAGCTCAGAGCTGTGATTGTAGAAGATCTCAGGGCTCATGATTCATCTACTTTTTCACTTTTAGTTTTGTAAGGTGAGGTAATTGAAAATGTTGGCAAATTACAGGTAAAAGACAGTAAACAACTTGAGGGCAGCAAATAAAATTTAAGAATGTATCTAAAGTAAACAAACCAACACGCTACAAGAGCTTTTCATAATGTTTTACAGTTTTGAAATATTGTGACTTCATTCTGTGTGTAAATCACAAATTTAGGCACAAAGTTTATAAGCTTATTAGTCATTATTGGTTGCACTTTGAAAGGCAAGACAGAGTCTCAGTTACATACTTGACCAGTGTGGCACTGTATCTTGGGAAACGTTGACACATGTCATTTGAAAAAGCCTGTGGCATGCTGGGAAAAATGAGTTTCTCATTTTAGTTCTCACTGTCATGGCATAAAGGTTATCTTTCCACTGTCATTTTCTCACCCTGTCACACTGGAAGTTCAGAGGAGACACAACCCTGATACGTGTGGAAACCAAAACAGACATGTTATTGTTTCATAGAGCATCGTGAAAAAAGAGCGTTGAGTCTTTTATGACAGGAAGTGAGAGCCCGTATTGTATCAGGCTGGCCCTCGCAGCGAGTTGCCATGGTGCTCGGAGGTGTGCGTGGGAAGGGCTTTTGAAGAGAGCAAGCAGCCCCTTTTCCTCCTCCATCCTGAATTGCTTGTTGTTCTACTGCTAAACTTCATTAATGCTCGTTTACAGGGCTGGGAGAGGAAATGGCCAGGCTGTTAAACAAGCTGAACATGTCGGTGTTACGAGTGAGGGTTCATCTTTCCTGTTGCTACAGGAGATGACCTGGGTCAGATGGGCTGGACACCGGTGACCGGCGAACTGCTAAATTCAGCAAAGGCTTTCAGTCATCACAGAAGAAAACGGTGCTCACAGGGGCTAAAATGCACTTACGCTAAGAACCAAGAATTGTATGAAATGACTTTCCAGCTAACAGGGAGTCTCAGAATGTTGGCTGACTTTCTCTGAAAGGTCTCTCAAAGTCATCAAAAAGGCTTTTGCAGTAAAGTTAGTAGAATTTTTGTAACCATTGAGTTGTTAGTGGAACGTTTAAAAACATGAATTTTCATCTGCTCCAAAAAGAACAGAGTCATTTAAGCAGCGAATTGTTTTTATGCTGTAGATGTTTCGTTTGGTTTCCTGCAGCAGATTAGATGCAACTGGAGGGAGTTTGTGTCAGATGGGATCCAGATTTCTCGAGCTCATCACAGGCTCAACCAAAACCCTTCTGGACCCTTTTATGCCATGAATGGAAATGCAGAACAAACAGATTTAAGGTGGGATTTTCGCAAAAGCTCTCCGCCTTCCTCACAGCACGATTAGAAGCAGAACTTGTTACACTGACATCTGTGAAGGTAAATCAGGCAGAGACGAGCTGATAGTAAACTGGCAACTGAAGATCCTTAACAGAGGAAATAGTTCTGATGTTGTGTACCTGTAGCTTTGCATTTAGATGTATTTTGCAGATCCAAAGCAACGTACAGCACATTCAAGTAATACATTTTGTTAGTGTGTGTTTTCTCTGGGGTTCGAACCCACAACTCTTATGTTGCTAAGAGACCTGAGCTGAAGTCATTGCAGAAGTTTAATACTTTTGTTTGTCTGGAAAGTCTGTGAGAGTAAAAAGGGTGAGAGAGTTTAAAACAGGTCCTGTTCTGTCTGTTATCTTATGACCTGAGCTGCCTGCCAAAAACCGTGTTATGCAAAAAGCTTGGAGGAAAAAGAGACTCTGGGAAGGTACAGTTTTGACGTCATAGGTACCCACATGTAAGAATTGGCTAATATCTGGTAATTAGCTGGAATGTGCTGGTTTATTATACAGCGTTTCAGTTCTGTCAGCTCTCCAAACACACCTCTTTGTTTTTCGACGGTACTTTTCTCTCGCTTGGGAAAGTGATTCTTTAAAAAGCCTTTAGGCTGCTGGAAGAGTGAAGGTAACTACATTATCACTGATGATTTTATCCTGCCTCTGTCACAACAAAACAGACAAAAATGTCTTTCTTTCTTTCTTTCTTTTGTCTGTCTGTCTGTCTGTCTTTTCTCTTTCTGTCTCTCTCTTTCTGGTATCATAGCTTTAAGAGCTCAACAGATTTTGCATCAACCTCTCCAGCAGTATTTAAAGAACTATTCATTTTTACTGACAGTTCGATAGAGTTTTAAAAGCTTCACATCGATGAAGAGGCCGCGTGCCAACCGTTTCCTCACCATTCGCTTTCAGAGGGTTTACAGCTTCTGGCAGGACGTTTCCAGGTACCCCTGATCTGAATCCATCAGAGTGGAGGTTCCTCATTCATAATGCATGATGTTTCTCCTCAGCAGTTCATAAGCTTCCATATTCAATAATGAATATAAGCTTCTGGCTGATGGAAGACACAGTAATGGATTGAAACACTCAGATCTCTCTCATCTTCTGCTGTTTCTCTGATGCTGGTCTTTTATTAGAGGAGAATCAGGATGGTGGGCTTCTCGATTGGTGAGGTCAATGTTTACAGTAGTTCAGTGTCCAGATTTATATTTTGAAGTTTAGTGTGAACGAAAGTGAATGAAAATTCAAGCATTGAAATCTATTGGTTTTACAATAAACTGAAGACCCAGCAATATACAAAAGTCATAATGTAATTTGTTTAAGCTTTGTTTTATATCAGAACACACCTGCGTTGCTGGCAGGATGCTGTGTCCCAGCTAACCATTTTAGATTGTAAGAATGTTTCTGAAATGTTTCCACTGAGTAACAAAAACATTAAAAACATTACTTTGAAAAGTACAGTTTTTTAAAAGTTGTATTAATGCTATTTCCTGGATATAGGAACGTAATTCAAACGTCTTCTGTAACATCTTCTGTAATTCTGTAACGTTTATAAAGTATTCCAATAACTACTTAAGAATAACATTTATAAAATATACAATATATAACATCAGAAAAATGTTCTGCAAACTTTACTGCATGAATGTTTTTGATAACTTTTAGAGAATTGGGGTTTCTAAACTTGTCTTCTAAATGCTTTATGTATTACACAGGGCTACCTGAGACCAGCCAGCTCAACTGAGTTTGTGATTTTGTACATCGTTTCTCTTTCTGTAGGTGGTTCAGAGAGCAGGAGCTTTATTAGATAAGAAGCAGGAGAACTTTTGGATTTGGAGTGAAACTGTGTCACGGAAAGACGTTCCCTCAGGACGTCTGGGCGAATCCTCAGACTGGATCACAGGCTAAAACAGGAGCGTTTCTAATGATTTAATTTTAGGGCCATGTGTTTTCCCGTGAGGGGATGGGCAGGATATTAATGGAACGCTGGGATTTAAGGGACTCGCAGAAGTGTGTAAGTGTGCCGGTGTGTGCAAGAGACGTCTTTTTAAAATTCTCTTGGTGTCTTTTTTTAAACGGCCATTTGTGAATCCTCATAACTAAGAAAGTGGGCAGGAAAATCTCTGCTCTGTAATCTCTTTTTAATAGCTCTTGCTAAGACAAACGTCACTGTTTGTGCTTATGTAGGGTTGGGGATTTGTACAAAACTGTACGTAATAAACTTTGGTGTGTAACATAGTGACACAGCTTGTGTGGCTCTTTGAGGTGAGCCGTTATTTCTTTGAGAAATTTGCACGACCAAGTACAACTCGTATTTTATTCAGAAAATGTCGCGTAAATAATTATGAAGACAAACTGTGAACTGTCTTATGGTAGAACATTATGGTGAACTGTCTTTTTTTCTTGGTTGTTTAAATTTCAGATTAAGCCAGCTGGCTGAGAGAACCTTTCAGAAACGTTTTAAAAGCTGTTTGGTCTTTTATAATTCGCTTCTAATGGCTGATGGTTTTAACCTGCAGACAGCACACATGCTGTGATTCCTGTTTACCTATAGCTGAGTGCAAACAGCCATATATTGTAGATGCAAATAAACAGAAGTCTGTTGTTAATGTCAACATCAGCTGTTTTGACATGCAGTTGTGAATTATTCGCTATTCTTACTTATGTAAATTCAGCTCTTTTCTCATAAATAAATGCAAATGTAATGAAATGCAACAGAGACGCTCTTTATAAGCCCATATTTAATGTCTTCTTTCTTTTGAGTCTTTTTAGACATTGTATAAACGTTAGTGCTTGATTATAAGAACGTTACTTTTAAAACATTCCACTTACAACTTAAGAATAACAGTTTTGATATATAATATATATAATATTAAAAAATGTCCTACTAAGGTTACAGCAAGAACGTTTTTTGACAATGTTGTGAGCACTTTTAAAGAACATTAGCCAATGTTTTGAGAACATTCCCTGATAGCTGGGAAGAAATTAGTTAGGGCTAAAGAGTCTTAATGTTTTTGGATTTGAATTAGACCAGCCTACCTTTCAATGTAATTACCTTACAGTTATGACCAGTCTTGAAGAACAAAACAAGTTGATTACCTAGTAAGACTAGTGTAAGCAGTTTATACAACTGAGCACGGGTGTTTAAACCACACAAAGACAGTACACACTCTCAGACTTCCTCATCTGTGCTGTATTTCTAAGGTCTCTGATGTTCTCATGGTTTCTTTCATTACAGCTGTGATAAATGGGCAGTTTAGATGTATAGCAGTTAGCACAGAACCATCAGCTCTCATCAGGTCGGCTGTCAGGTCTGTTCACACCAGTCCAGGGTCATTATCTGACCGCACGTGCTGAGTATTGCGAGCCCGCGCGGCGCGGTTCTCCTGCGGAATGCAGTTGTGACTGATACACAGTGGTGTTAATTGTCTGGATGATTTAACTGCTGGATCTTTTAATCAGTGCTTTGATTAGATGGCAGATGGTGGATCTGGCCCTTTGAGAGGTCTTCAGATTAGAAGGGCCCCCGGCAAAGGGCCCTGAACACAGATGAGGAGGCACAGACTTCTGTTTAGTGCTAATGTAGACGTGGGCTTATCTCATCATGGACTCTAAATGTGGAGAGAAACATGCTCCTCTGAGGCGTGTGAGGTCCATGTGAGTGAAAATGAAGAGTGGAGAAAGACAACTGAGATCCGCAGCGTGGGGAACTTTCTGACTGTTTCTTACACGCCATTGTCGTCTGTTCCACGAGCTATTGTGTGATTTCTTTAAACATAATTATAGCGCAAGTCATGTTGATGATGGCTTTTAAGATTTTGAAGCACACTTTTTTAAAAGCTTGCCACACTGTTGATGCGTCTCTAAATGTTAGCACACGTTCTGCAGAATGTCTTTGTGTTCCACGTGAATAATTTAACAGCACAGGAGTTTAAATGATGTGGTGGGAACAAATAACACAGTGTTTTAGGTGAGTGTTCCTTTAAAAACATGGTGTCACACCGGCCTGCTGTAGTCATGACAACAGTCATATTTACTTTCATATACACTGACTTTATATACATCATATACACTTCTCCCAGCTAAGAGGGAGTTCTCTCAAAGTTACCAAAAAGTTCTCACAGTAATGTTAGTAGAATAATTTTTAACATTGTTTATCATATGAAATACTGTTATTTCTAAGTAGATAGTGGAACGCTTTAAAAACATTACAGAATTAAAAATGTTTGAATAGCATTTTTGTTTGGTATGTGAAAGCTAATACAACATCTACAGAACTGGACGTTTTGATTTGTTTTTAGAACCTTCAAAATAATATTTTTAAAATTTTTGTTACTTAATTTTATTATTAAGGAAACGTTCTTACAACTAACATTGTTAGCTGGCTTTAGCCCTTGACCCCATTGATGTTATATAACTAGTACTACTGAGTATGCTGTACTTGTTTAATTAATAACACTTGCTTTACTGCTTTGAAACAGCGTTTTATGTCTTCAGCTGCAGTATGTTCAGACGCTTGCATGCGTTGATTAATGACAGTTTCACAGAGGTGAGTCCAGCTGAGCTTCTGACACCCAATTATCTCAGTTTCCTCTCGATTTCAAACTGACGCGGCTCTTTTGACACCCACCGAAAGCATCTTAGAAGCTTCTATCTATCAAACCAACCGTCAGATCGTTCTCTGGTGTGTTAGCAGCCTCGTTGTAAGATCTGCATTTAGGACACATCCGGAACGGTGGACTCCAGCCTCCTGCCTCCGTCAAGACCCGGGGCAAAAACACGCCAGCCATTGATAAATGAATCTATGAAAGACATAATTGCTTTATGATGTTCAGTACTGTGAACTTTTCACAACTTTTAAACAGTGTGTGTGCAGCCTCGCTTGTGGCTGCGTGTTTCATCTTCATCCAGAGACAGGCCCAAAACTGCTGGAGACAAAAATACACCCAGCAGGATGTCGGACAGTTTTGTCACGGCGCAGGCAGGACAGCAGAGCCTGCAGGCAAAGATGATCTCAGAGAGAAGACTTTGAGGCTAGTTTAGGATTAGCGTGAGATGTCTCAGTGCATGATGCTGTCAACACCAAGGTGAGTGGTTTAAATTCCAGAGATCACACAAACTGATAGATTGTTTACTTTAAATGCGCTGTACGTTGCTTGAAGATAAACGTGTCTGCCAAGTAAATGGAAACGTACGCTAGGGCAGTCGTGGCCTAATGGTTAGAGTCAGACTTGTAACCCAAAGGTCATAGGTTCAAGCAAGTGTGTGTGGTCACAGAGGTCACATTTCAAGTATGGGTTACCATACCTGACAAACACTTTCACTGCTGGTTAAATGTTTAGGGTCAATTGACTGAAATGTTTCTCAGGGTGTTAAAAACTATTTGGTTAAATGCATTAAATTTGCTTTGTAGATAAAAATATAATTGTGCCAGCATTCATTTTGTTCATTACCAAACACACATTTAATTTTTTTTTAATATTTTGAGTAATGATAAGCAGCCAATAAGAGCTCAGCATATATGGGAACACCTTTAATTCTGTTGGATTCTAGATCAGGTCATTTCTGTCAGTTTCTACAGCTCTGTTCATAAAGCAGAACTTTCATCCAAAATGACTTACTTAATCTAAAACAGCATTGAAAGTGTATATTTGATCAGTTTGTGTGTTTCCTGGAAATTAAACACTCAGTCTTGGCCTTGTTAGCATCAGGATTTTGACACATGATGTAACACTTACGAGCAGTAATAAACATCTTCATTGATTCCTCTCAGTGATCTGCCAGATGTACTCACCATGTAAAGCACATTTTTGAGTGACTGATCTTTGGCGTCTGGGCTTTTCCCAGAAGCGGGAAGGTGTACCAGCTGGAGCAAGTTATTATTAGATGTTCTCCTGTGATTAGCCCAATCGTATCAGAGGATCTTTGTTTGATGTTGTTTCTCTGGCTTCCACAATGTAAAACTACAGCAATAAAGTTTGTGGTTTATTGCCCTGTGCTGTCTGTGCTACTGACACGAGTGAGGAATTGTGCTACTGGCTGAGTGGAGATGTGATTTTATAAGTATTCAAACTTACAGTTTTCACCTGGTCAGAGTAAAACAGCATTCATGTTGATTTTGACATTTAAATAATTCTCTTCTTCTCAATACATTTTTACTCTGTAGAGTCTCAAGAGGGCCAGACATGTAGATGTTGCGTTTGTGACAACAGCCACTTCCTGTCCAGAATTTATCCCACAGCTCACCAACCCCTCATTCTCTCCAACAGAATCTGGTCCAAATGGACAGTTTTCTGCATTGATGCAGTTTTTAAAGTACTTTTCACAAAATAGAAAATAGAAACCAGTTATACATCCACTATTCTTAAGACCATCATAAAACTGACCTTTGTGGATTCTGTTTTGGATATTTTTGATGCCGTTTTGATCTTAATCTTGATGCGCTTGTGGATTAGAAAGGTCTGGACGTGAGCATGTGCTGGAGACACGGCATATATTTATTTTTAATTAAAGCACTTCTGTGTTTTTTTGCATGTCATTATTTGCCTGTGGGTCGCAGACTCGCAGCACTAAATCACACATCTGTTTAATACAGAGAGAGTCAGTAAATCAGATTATTTGGCTGGGTGATTGTTTGCCTGCAGTGAGGAAAGTGTTCATCTCTCATCACACGTGTTTAAACCCTGCAGGACTTATTGTTAGCGTGTGATTAGGGCTGCGCGATATTGAAGAAAAATGTGATATGTGATGATTTGCTAAATAATGCAATGATGCATTAAGTTTGTAAAATTAGTGTAAATGTATGTATTTAAAAACTATAAATGTATGTTGGTTGTAGTATATGTTTCATATTTTTAAACATCTACGACTACTTTTGAAATTGATCGATTGTATTAAAATAATTCTGCTATGCATGTTGTGATACGCAAATTTGCAATATATTGATAATTTTGATAGATTGTGCAGCTCAATATACGATGGAAGAGTTTCTCATATAGTGAAGCCCTCTAGTGGTGTAGAACATGAGCTTTACACCTGACTGTTGAAGGTCCACAAGTGCAAAGTGCTTTGAAGATCTTCTTAATAAGTCGTACAATTCTTCAGTGCTGGTTATCCTAAATTAAAACTGCTTCATTTTGAAGCTAATTTTAACATCTGCCGTATCTTAATTCAACTTAATTGTGCCATAACAGCTGGTTTTGAAGAACTGACGTTACTTCATAAGAAGTTCTCAGTTTATGCAGTGATGAATCACAGCTGGATCTTGTACTGAAGACAGATTTTTAAGAGCGATCTAGTTTTGTTGTGTTTGTCATCTTGTTGTTTTGAAAAGATTATTCTGGCTCCCTTCTGATGTTTTTGGTTCCTGGTTCGAGACCAGCATCTTTGGTGGAAACACACAGATGGGTTCCAGTTTTGGACATAAGCTCCA
>JAZGTK010002133.1:6492-33656 GCA_036877625.1 Ambastaia sidthimunki
GACTGATGGGAGATACGTTTCTTGAAGATACTTTTAAGGTCTAAATATAGAGCAATGAAGTTTTGAGAGTGGACCTGTAAAGAGTTAAAAAACAATTCATTACGATTCATTACCCACCAATTTCCATCTGTTTTGTAGTGATGTGTGTTCAGAAGTTTCTAAGTTTGCCATTATTGTAAGAATTGAATTTTGAATGGCCGATATCACCACTGCATGCATTATAACTATAGTATCTGTTAAAGACACAATAACACTACAGTAAAGCTTGGTTGTATGCATCTGTTATTGACTTTCACTTTTTTTCAGGTTAATGTATAAACAACAGACACTTTTTGTGATTGTCATGTAATATAAATGAGGGTTTCTATGAATAGAAGAATACTTCTAAGAAGATTGTATCTTATACAAGTCTTACACAATCATTGAATAAAGATTAATTCCAGGAATTGTTTATACTCTTTTACTCTGGCAGGTTTATACAGTGATATTGCTGATATACCTGCTGCAATAGATTTTGTGGTGCTCTGGTTGAGAAGCAGATTGGAGCAGTGATGTGTCTGACAGAATCCAGAATGAAGACATATTGCTGCTGGGGACGAGTCAGAATAATTTATAGTTTGCACTTCAACAGTCTGGACAGTAAACCTTAATATGATATTCTTTTCTTTCTTAATACGGTGCCTTTCAAACTTAGCCTGTCCAATGTCAGACAGAAAATCACAGAGCGTTCCAGATTTCACAGAGGAGCATGTGGACAGATTTTAGTTTGAACAGTGTTTGGGTCAGGTGGCATGTCACAGTAGTTTACTCTGTATTGGTGTAGCTGACGCCGACGTCTCACCAGCCTGTATTTTGCACTCATATTGCAAATCTAATATTTAGAAAATGCATCTTCATGTAGCTGCCTCAGACTGGACATGGAACTGTATTATCGGTCATCGCCAACATGGAGTGGGAAAATCCAGGCTAACAATCTATAGGTTGTAAGAACATTTCTCCAACGTTTCCATAAAGTAACGTAAAGACATTACAAATGTTATTTTAAAAGTTCTAGGAATGTTTAATACATAGTTTTTCAAACGCTGTATTAACATTATTGCTGGCTTATAAAAAAATTGTTTTTAATTTTGTAAAGTTTTTAAACGTTCCACTAACAACTTAAGAATAACAATTTGATATATATGACATATAATACTTAAATACCGTTCTACTAATGCAAAAACATTTTGATAATTTTGAGAAAACTTTCATAGAACGTTAACCAATGTTCTGAGAAGGTTCTCCATTAGCTGGGAATGTGGGTCTTGACGAACACACTGACCTGTAGCTAAAGTTAGCACCTTATACCATGTGACATACGATCATGGGGTATAGACGCTGGAGGGGTCAGAAGACACTTCACATCAGAAGTGGAGGCTGGGTTACAGAGTTCACAAATTAGAGTTTACAACAGAAGTGTGTGCTTCAGCTAACTCTTGAATGTGACGGTGAGTTCACATTAAAAATAGACCTTTATCACCGCACGAAGACAGTTCAGACTCTCAGTTCAGAGCTTCTTATGCAGTCCTATAGTGTCATAAACCTGAGCTGTATAAGTTATGATCGTGCAACAGCGCCACTCAGAGGATAATGTGATTACTGCATGTCATTAAATGTCCTTTATCTTATCAAATTATGCTTATATTTGCAATATACTTTATACTATATTTCTTTCTCTTTATCTCTGACTTTAACTTATTTATGGGTTATGCAATAACACACATGAGAGATGTTCAGATGAGGCAGCGTGTTAAGAAACAATAAAGGAGCAAAAACAATTGACATTTTACATTTATTTTAATTGTTCTACTTTAATGTCTCAGGCAGTACAAATTAGTTCTTATCATCCCACACCCACAAACCAAGAAACTAGAAATTTGTTGTACTCCTCCATTTCTCATTGAATTATTTCCATCTAAAGTTGCAGTCATCATAATCCTTCTACAAGCTTAAAATTACCAGCAACACTTTCACTAAGTGTAACTCACTAAATTTAATTACAATATTTTCATATTTAAAGCAAACATATAACACCTTTACTAAAGAATTAAAGCTATAAAAATGCTGTGTAGAAGCACGGCATACATTCTGACAGTATTATTAGCACACTAACTGTATGACAATGAACGTTTTAGTGTATATAGTAACACTACTCAATAGCCCATAAAGTCAGAAAGGCACTAACTTGCTTTTCCCTCCATTCTCGCTTTAACACGTTTTCTCCTGCGACACACATCAACTCCTAAAATGCATCTGCCAATGAAATCACATTCTAATTAAATGACGACAAAATTTAAATGTACTTCCAATCAACCATCTTATCCCTGGAAGAAAAATGGTACCCACCATTGCATGGCGTTCGTTTAGAGCCTGTTTTTCTCATTAAAAAGCAAAGCAGGCCAAGTTAAGCAAGACATGTTCATATTTCACAACTCACACAAATGAATGACATCAATGTAATATTTGTTTGGCATAAGCATTATTCACAATGAATGCAAGCGCTACAAAAAGTGGCTGGATGTCACATTAACATAATGTTACGAAGATAAAGCAGCGCTTTTAGAGTTTGCCATCCGGCGATGCTGTTCTTCAGCTGTCGCAGGAAAAGCTCCAGCGCAGCTCCCTAGCGTGAGGTTCGCATGCATCTCAAAATGCTCAGTCCATCTCAAACTCTGCATTTGCAGCATCATGAGGATGAAATGAGCACATGCATCAAGCATCCATTCTGATCCCTGTCAAGCAGAAGCAAAGGCTTTGAGCAACACTCCAGACACACACAGGCCTGCAGTCCAACCACAAGAAATGTTTGTTCTTTGTCAGGGATGGATAAGCTAAAAACTAAAGACACTGACAGAGACAAAGCGATGAGCTAGCAATTCAAAAGCACGAGTAAAGCAAGGCCTGGGCTGTGTCCAAAATAGCCTTCTATACACTTAAATGGTGAACAGCCATTTTGTAGTAATGTCTAAATTTTAGTGGACATTATAGAGTACACTCATTCAATCTCATAATGCACTACAATAATGAGTGTTCAACCAATGCACACACAATGTTCATATCTTGGCAGGAGGTGGCGCCCACAGCCCTTCTGGCAAACTCAAGTGTCTAAAATTTACTCCTTCAAGTGAACTACATTAGTGAGCTTATGTAGGGAATAGGGAATAAGGGTATGGGACTATTTTGGACACAGCCCTGGTTTGTACCATCTCTCCAGGATTCAACTTCTTTATCATCTCAGCTGTTGTCGCAATCTTTGTACACCTCTTTTATCTCTTGCTACTTGACACAACTTGAGCAAATACATCTCTGAACATTCTGAACACTTGTACTGGAATCTACAATGATTCTGATCTTAGGTGTCTTCTGACATGATGGAACTCTGTCACCGTTTTCTCACCTTTCAACATTCCTTTATGGCCCCAAGTAAAAAACTACCAACACATCTGAGAAGTATCCCATATCTTCCTCGTGGCCCCTTAAACAGAACATTTAAACTGGTTGTTATCAGACAATAGTACCTTTTTTATTTCTTCTAACTAGTGGTGACTGTGCTACTTAATGTCTTAGTTCTATGTGCAAACAAATGAGATTCAAACTCAAAAAGAAACATAAAAAACATTTCGAGTGCATGTGGACAGTGGTACATGATATGGTTGCATTCTTTTAAAGAAACAAGATGTAAATTCAGTCAACAGTTACTCCCAGAGGCAAATTTGATTTCTCTTTCATAGATCTGGAGAGTTGCTGGGGATCTCAGTTGTGTTTCATACAAGTAGAAATTTTTTCTCAGATGTTTCTCCTAAAATTGCTTAGAAGAAAGAAAAATAGAAACCATTGTTAAAATGCATTAGAAAATATGGTGCTGTAAAATTAGTTTTCATTTGCTCTCCATTTAATCTCATGGCTGTCTGGGAGAAATAACTGAGATATTGAAGACATCTAAGCTTTGATTTTTCTTTTTCTATGGGCTTTACAAGTTTTTGTGAGCAACATGAACATTTTTCAAACATTTAGGTTGAGTAAATGATGACTGAATTGTCTTTTATTTGAATTAACCCTTTAATAATTGTGTAGTTCAGTGATCAACAAAAAACAACCTGTGCACATGCAGAAAAATATAACAGTTCTGTGACTGATGCTTTTTGTCTTGTTACTGTAGCTGAGCAACTTTTTTTAACAGAACAGAGCTCAGACACATGAGTGCTCTTGCCCCTGGCTGGTAGTTAGTGTCACAGTGAATTCTCAGTGAAGCATGGAGCCAGGCCTCCACACATTTGGTTGGAGGCCCATACTTGATGTACTGAAGCGGGGTCTGGGCACCCGTAGGTTCTGGCTGCTCCCGGACACTGAGGATCGCACTCCAGCAGACATGGGACTCAAGTCAGGGGCGCTCTGGAACTGCTTGGCTGCCTGGAATGGGGTGTAGGCTTGCACAGGAGTTGTGGGTTGTGGGATGGGCATTGAATTAGGAATAGGGGCCGTTGATATTTTGGGGAGCGCAGGCAGGGCTGCTGTCGGGGCAGGAGGTGGTGGGGAGAATGGTGCCATGGGGCGTGAAGCAACAGGAGGTGGAGAATTGACATCATTGCGCCACATCGGTTCTCCAAGAGTGGTGGCAGAACGAGGGGCAATCACGGTGGGGGTGAGGGCTGTGGGGGCAGACATGGGTGTAGGTGTAGAAAACCGTTTGATTTCATACACACGGTTTGATTTAACAGGGACCTGCTTTGGCATGTTGAGGGAATTACCGGTCATGCTGACACCATTCTGGTGCTGCTGATAACTGGCAGTGGTCTGAGGGATTCCACCACCATAGCTGAACAAGGAGGAGTTGAGCTGGTATGGTTGTTTGCTCACAAAGTCAAGAGCCTTTATGCCTGGTTTGTGCTGTCCAGGCACCGTTTTAACCCCAACTTTTGATGCATCATTAGGCTTGGTGCCACGCTGGGCCACTGGGGGACAGGATGGTGACAATAGTGGATTGTAATTAATAGGCGGTGGGGCACGGATGTTTGGAGAGTATTTCCAATGGGATGGGAGAGATGGTGTCGGAGATGGTTCACGAGGCTGTGCTGGAGATTTGGGTTGCTTATCCACCACATAGCGGTCCATTCGGCTCTGTCTGCGTGCAAACAACTCTGCCCCTTTACCACGCATCTGAGAAATCTCAGGAGCTGCATGAGCTGGTTTAGGAGCCACAGGTGGTGCCATTTTGTTTTTTTGTGCCTGCATGAAGTTACAAGCCTCAGCACCCAGGTTGAGAAAGTCTTCCTCAGGGCCAGACTCAAACCCAGCTTCCACACCTGAACGGGACCTGTCATCCAGGTTCTGCACTAGAGACAGTAGTTCAGGATTGTATGATGGAGGCTTTTTCTCCTCTGGAGCATTAAACATTGGTTTCTGGCTGCCACGACGACGAGCTTCCTGCAGGATGCCAGTGCGAGAAGCAGGTACTGCAACCCGCTGTTCCCGTGAGGAGATCCCCTCAGTAGAGGGAGAATACTGCTGGGCTATTGGTGCAACGGGGGTAGTGGTTTCTGGGGTAGTGGATGCCACAGAGATGTATGGGTTAAAAGAGACTTTGTGGGCTGAAGGGGAGTGTATATTTGGTGCTACAGAAGCATAAGCTTGAACAGAGGTGGGGGCGGGGGCAGGGGGAAAGGCATTGGAAGGTGGTGGGGCATTTGTGTGGATGGGAGAGAAGGGCTGTGCTGACATTTGAACAGGTGGAGGTGGTTGATACTGAGCAGAAACTGTGTAGTGAGGAGGAGTGAGGGGCATTGCTTGTGTTTGAGATGGAGAATAAGGCTGGGCCATTAAAGATGTTACATGGGAAGCTGTTGGAGAGAAAGGAACAGAGGGGCTGGAATAGGTTGGTGAGTAAAGCTGAGAATTTGAAGGTGGAGGAGAAAATGGAGCAGAAGTGATAGAGGAAGGAGAGAGAACAGAAGAAGGACCATTGAAGGTGGCTGGTCTGGCGGGGATATACAGTGAGGTTGTAGATATGGCTTTCTTTACTTCTGGGCTTGCAGGAAAAAAGGAAGCTGGGATTGATGCCACAGACACAGCCTGGACCTGTGATCCAGCCTTTTTGGCAGTGTTGGGTCTAAAGACTACCGGAGCAGTTGCTGCTCTATGGCTTACACAGCCAGGGGCAAATGGCCTGGCAGTTCTATTGTGCACTGAGCTGGCAGCCGATGAGTCTGCTTGCTCTGGTAAAGCTCCTGCCATGGATGGCATCGGTGTCTGGCCTGGAGAGGACAACACAACGTTTGTCCTGCTCACCACAAGGGGGTCCCCGTTCACCATACTGGTACTATGAGACGTTAGGGGTGTAACTTGAGTAACTGGTGGATAAGTCAGGGCTGAGTTTTCCTGGTGCTGTGGCACGGGCAAGGTAGTGGATGAAACCAGGTTGGTCTTATGTTCTTCTGCTCTTTTCCTCTGTTGTTCAAAAAGCTGGGCTCCTTTACCTGAGGTGGCGTTCAGACCCGGGCTGGTCTCCACATCTCTGTCAGGTACAACACACGCTGAAGTTCTCTTGTCTAGAACATCCAGGTAACCGCTATCCCAGGTAGGGTCTGGCGCAGCAGAAAAACCGTCCTCATCAAGCTCAGACTCACTGCCAGGAAACAAGCTTTCGTCCTCTGTTTCTCCCTCAGTGTTACTGCAGCTTTCCCCGTCTGCACTGCCAAAGCAGGTGAGAGTGTATTTTTTCGCACGCTGTCGTCGCTTCTTGAACATAAGCACACCTTTAGAGTGAGGGTTAGGAGCGTCGGTCAGGAGCGACGCGATGGTTCGACACTTGGATCTGGCCTCCTTTACCTGCTTATCCTGTAAACTCTCACCCCGGTGTAGCTCTAAGAGAAAGACAGAATGTATACTGATCAGTGAGAAATACTTTCACGGTATTTACTATTTACAAAGTCTTATTTTATGGCACATGACAATAAGTAGCACATCAGCTGTCATACCCAAAAGAAAATAAATGTGGATAGAAAAGCCAAGATAAAATAGTTTTGAAAGATTATGATGACAATGTTTGAGTTTAGCCTAAAGTTTTCTGTAGGCTTTTATGCATTAGTAAGCTAAACAAGCCACATCATTACATCATATGTGTACCATTACATCATATATGTATATATATATATCATTACATCATACAGTAATTTAACACTTAAATTAAACTCTTAATGTTTAACATGGCAGGACGTTTCAGTGGATCCATTTTGAAAGAAGGTAACGGTGTTGTTCTTTTCCATTACCCGCAGCGGCATGAGAAATAACATCAATCATGGGATGAAAACTTTGTACCTTGTCACATGATTTTATAGGCCTGTTAGGAGGAGTTGTCTAGACAAGTCCATATAGTGACACTTATGACTTTTATATAACAGTACCTTTAGTGATGAGGAGTAAAAACAAACATAAAGTCAAATACCACTTTGTGATAAATCAAGTTGGCATTGTAATAAATGGAACACATCTTCTAGATGAGTTAGAATAGCTCTGATATAGGACACTATAATGCAGTGGGTTAGCTGCTGAAATGTCTGGCAGAAATCCTCATGGTAAATAACAGAGCTCAATCTTCTCTACAAATAGCCCATCACATTCTAACAGCTTGAGTAAGTAACCCTCTGGAGAACTGGTCTCTATGCTAAAAGACGGGGTGAAGACATCTGATATGACTTCAAAAACAATCCAAATAAAAGTCAAGAGGCAAGATGTTGTGCTAAGACATTTTCTGTCTAATATGAAAGAGCCTCTGATGTCCTCAAAACATCAGGGCTGAATCAAATACATCTCATTTGAATGCTCTGTGCAATAAATACATAAATGTACTTTAATCTACAGTTATCTGTAGATCTAGACCTATATAAATAATACTATTGACAACACTGCAACAAGTTAACTATAAATACTCCCCAACATCAAAACGAACATTGCTTTTTAAAAAAAAACTAATGATAAAAGGTCACAATATAAGCTGTTTTGTTAGGCATCTTGTTTTATTTAACAAATAAAAAAAAATGCATTTCATAGAAACCCAAAAGTCAAAGTTTATTCAGAATAGTAAAGCCAAGACACTGTAAACATTTGCACCCCATTTACTGCATTTTTATCTCATTAGTGATCATTAAGTCTACTGTTCTCCATAAAGATAATTTCCCCCTACAAACACTCAACGCTCTTTACCTGCGTAGATGTGTCCTTCATGTCCAACCTCTCCAGGCAGTGTGAGGCTTCTCATATTGTTCAGGGAGAAAACAGTATTCCCAAGCCAGCCTTACTGGCAGCACATGCCCAAACACACAGGTGGAGCACAGCCAGCACTGCCTGGGTCCTCTGCCCACATTGGTGCAAAATCAACCAGTCTGTAGTGTGGGGTCAGGCCTTTTAAAGACCTTTTGTCTAACCACAACACCCTGTCACAGGCCCAAAGAAACCCCATTATGTCATTTGGTCTATTTTGGTCAGTGACCGAGGCTGATGGACATTTCCCACCTGTTTGGGCCCACCTCTGTCTCTGGCTGGACGGGGGACTTAGACTGGCCTGTCATATGGGGTCAGAGCTAACAAACTACTCACCGCTCATCTCTAATGTATTTTATCACACATGCTGACACCCCGAAGCACAATGTGCTTAACTCAGAACTCAATCTGCAAGTCAATCCTCATACAAACACTGGCAACCAGAAGAGTCTAAGACTCAAGCGACATTTCAGCACAATCGAAAGGTCAACCTTTTATCGCCAGCGCTGTACAACATATACAAATACTGAAATATTTTTGTTATGCTGATTAAAGGTCCTTTCGCATCTTGTTAGCAATCACTAAGTAAAGTCTAAATATATTTATTTATCTTCTGTGGAAGGCACAGCAAAAAAAAAGTTCGCTCAATCGTTGCATTCGGTCCGATCTTATCTTTTAAAGCTAGCTTGCTATTCCTAGACTCTTCGAAAATGTCTGCCCTACCTTTTAATAATTGCTCCTTAAAATCTATTCTTGTTTCGCTATCTTTTCTGAGAAGTTTTTCAGATTGATGCTGATCGATGCTTTTTGTATTTTGCACAGACCCCCCACCGTGCTTTTACAATAACAGATGTCCACACGTCTCCATCTCCTCTTACCACGGCTGTCTGAATGCTCTGATATATTCAGTAATATCACCACTCACAGTGACAGAGAGGAGCATGTCAACAAACCTTTCTATTCAGTGAACGAATGCCTGTGGCCTAAATGAGACAACAGCACCAGAAAACTCACAAACAAACAAGTAATGATTCAAGTTTAGGAATCTAAATGCAGTTACAGAACTAAATACCAAAACATAGTTGCACAAACCTTCAGAATGTTTCAATGTTATAAGAAATCAAAGTGACCTTCAGGCCACTGGCTGGGAAACACAACCTTAAAGCTTTTAAAATGTAGAATTAGCACCCTGTCAGCTGCAGACAGTTTACCCAAGACATATTGTTTGACTCCCATACTCTGTTTACTACTCTGAGACTCTAATATGCTTCTAACAAACTATAAGAAGAAATGCAAAAATAGTCTTCTAGTGCTCATCACTTTTAAACATCATTAACATACTTCACTGACACCTGTGGATCTTATATTTATGGTCCATTTTTTGACCCTGGGGACGGACAAGCTACCAGTTCATCCAACAGTGACCCAAGCCATGTGATACGGAGTAAAATCTGCCCCTGACTTCAGACGAAACAGACGTTAGTTATTTAGACGTTAGTTATTTTTTGCACCTTAAGCTACTAAGCCCACTGATTTCTTGTTAGGTTAGCATTTACTTTTATCTATCTATGCAAACTGAGTTGTGATAAAATTAATAGGGTTTCAAAGGAATTAAAGCCCTTAATACTTTGAGAAACATGGTTAAAATAAAGACAGGATACTGTCTATATAAACGCATGCAAATCATTTGTGGCCCTTAAAGTTCCTAAAAAGAATGAAATGACACTGACATTGGACAGCAGCTGGTCATGCCTTTCCCAGCATGCAACACAGGTCTGCATTATAGGTGTGAGTCACAGGACAAATATAGTTTCTAGCTCTCTTCCGTCCAGCCCCTTCCCCCCTGTTAAACCATCACCAGACAGACATGTAGAAACCCCTCAACCATCATTCGTATGAGTTTACCTTTCACTTAATCTCATTTTACGTTTACATCCAATTAACTAAAGTAGAAACTACATTTAAACATCTTACACACTTACATAAACACTGATTTTCATTTACATTTATGCGTCCATCAGCTCAGCCTTACGAAAATGAACCATAGTTTTACTACAGCTCACACCAAAAAAACATAATTACTATAGTTAAATCATGGTAACCAGAAATTAATCATGGTTTTGCTACAGCAACCACGGTTTTACTACGGTAGTTGTAGTAAAACATTGGTTATATAAATTGAAATCAATGCACCAAAAAACATTGTTACTACACTTTTAATGTAGTAAAACCATGATTAATTTTCATATGAGAATCTAAGATTCGATTGTTGTTTACAGAAAACACCACCAACAACTCCATATATTATATACAGTAAGATACTTCATTTTATAGGACATAGACAAACTAATGCAGCTTCTATCTACTTGAATACGCATTGACTCCAAAATAATGTCAATGTTACATTTCAAGAATATATTTCAAATATATTTCAAACAACATATCATACGTTTTGACGCTCAAATCATGATAATACATTTTGAAGCACCGCCCACTTTTGAAGTTTACGCCCTGTTTTGGAGAGCTCTGGTTTATCTGCTTGGAGTAAATGACTTTTCGGTCTGAGCACTGGGGGGCATCAACTTTACTTTAAAGTACATATAAGCAGGACTTTCAAAAAGGCAGATTAAGCACCTGTCAAAGGAGCACAATATGTGATACTGAGACCAGAGACGTGTTCAGTAAAGCCCCAGTCTACTGCTGTTTACAGATTTATAACAATAGGTAGCACAGATGCAGAGGTACGTAATTCTGATGTAATGAAGTCACCGGTATATGTTTCTAGATCAATTTAGGATTAGTTTGTACAACAGCAGTTTCCAACCAGCAGCCCCAGGATCAAAGTTAAATGAAGCTTATTGTTGGCCTAAAACTGCAGGCATGGCACTTCTGTCCTGAAACTGTTGGCCTGAACCTGCTGTGACATAACTCTGTGGTCATTTGGTATGTATCTCAACCAAAAAACAATAAAAATTAGATGTATCTACCAATCATAATTACAGACCAGAACTTTTCAACTTTTTCAGAACTAGTCAACGTCTCCTCTTAAAAATATTAATTCACCTATTTTGTGATGCCTTTCCAGAAAGCATTTTTGGCAAGGTCCAGAAATAAAGTATGAGATAATGACAGACAGAGACACTAGATTTAGAGAAACTCATTTTCATTAGCAGTTTACAGCATAAAGAATGTTTAAATTTGAACAAAAAGCGAAACGATACTCACTGGCTTGCTTGGCCTTGTCCATATATGTAACACTGAGCTCTTCATCCACCGGGTTACTCACAGGGCCCACTATTGGTACCATCTGTCTGTGGGAGGCAAGCATGAGAGCCTCTTTGGCCCGCTGTGGAGAAACAAGAGGAGGTGGCACTGAGGCCATCTCCTGAAAGCCGCTGTCCACTTCTACAGCTCCTGACGGACTTTGGTCGGAATTTTCAGAAGAGTTTTCTCCTTGGTGTGACCACTCAGCCAGCGGGGGATGATAGACCACCTCCCTACGGGCCACGCCGGGCATTACGTGTTCCTGCTGAGTTCCCATTCCATTCAGACCAGACGCAGCCCAGCTCTGAAAGTGGGGTAGAGTGCACACATCCTGAGCACTTTCATAGCCGCTCAGTTCTGAAGTCTCCTCCTCCTGGGGTGAAACTTGGCTGGGGCTCTTGGCAGGTGAGCTACTGGGGCTTCTTCTTCTCTGTCTGCGTTGCTTCTCTTGAGCCACCACGTCTGCGTCGCTGTCCGTCTCACCATAATACGCTTCGCTGTCTGGAGGCGATGTCAGACATTCCAGGCCAGTAGGGGACAGGAGCGATGCTCTGTTGATACCAGGCGGTTTGGAGGTAAGTGGAGGGGACAGAGCCCTTAAAGCTGCACGATATTCCTTATCAATACGGGGGGAGGGAGCTCGACCCAGAAGCACGACTGACTGAAAAGCAGCGGGGGCTCTGAATGGAATACATACTGATTAATTGAGAAGGAACTTGATAGCATGCCTAAAAACACAACAGTGATCTCACTCTGACCTTTTGATTCGCAGATGGAGGGTTCCTCTGCCAGTATCTATCAGATTCATGGCCTCAGCATGAGACAGTGTTCCACAGGAGATGTCATTGATGGACACCAGCTCATCAGTCTCTCTGAGTCCCGCCCTGCAAGCCTTGCTGCGCTTTCTCACCTTTACCAGCAGAGGGCGACAGAAGAAGCATGAACGACAATTTAACAACATTTACCCAGTTAAAAATGTTTTTTTTTTTTTTAAGTTCTGAGAACGTTTAAAACGTCCAGTTTACTAACATTTTTTGATAACTTTGAGAGAACGTTAGCCAATGTTCTGAGAACATTCCCTGAAGTGCAATGATTCTCAGTGAGAAAAGACAAATAAATAAACATAAAAGACAATAAAGCTTACATGTTAGCCAATTTATAAACACTTGAATAACCAGCATTGAGTCTGTGCTTATACTGTATAGCCAGAAATGAACTAGTTTCCCTAGTTTAAGATTTTTTTTCTGAAACTGACCTGACTTCATGACTCTTTGTGTCACTTTGTGTCATCTAATTCCCTTACATATGAAGATCATAAATATATACCATGACTAACAGCGTGTGTTACTAATAAACCAGCGAATGAGCTGTATGTCCGAGCAGCTCGTTGATGATCTCAAACCACAACTGGTGGATTTTGCATACCATCAATGACAGCTAGGCAACATTATCTATATATTAGATGACTTCCCACAAGTACAGTACATATACAAAACCTGATTACGCCTTAACTATTGGCAGGAATGAAGGCTACTTCACGGAGGCCCGTGTGGCTCTTTGCCATCTTCTAGAGCAAACAGAGTCTTACTGATCATCTGTCAAATACAACAGTGCTGTTTTAACACTCAATTCCCTAACACGTCCAAGGCTTATAGTCTGGCCACATTCCTATCTTGCTTCCAAACAACACATTACAATCCCAAAACCAGCTATCTATTTAAATAAACAACATTTAAAAGCTTTTTTGTTTAACTTCTAAGCAAAATTGTCTCAAAAACAAGGACACAAAGTCATTATTGTCAAAAAAGCAAGCAACTAAAGGCTTAAACATTTTGCCAAATACAATATCTAAATTTGAACAATTTAACAAAAACACAACAACGCAAAGTATAAATGATGTAGAATTTCCCTTTGTCTAAAATCTAAACAAGAACGTTCATATAAGTGACAGGTTATATTTAAATCTCTGGTAACAATGTACAAGAATTCAACTAATAATTTGTTGTAATAGAGGGAAAATAGCTGAAAGCTATTGACGTACTGTTGTTCACCTTGCACTGATTTTTATTGTGGATAAAATGGTCTGAGAATGCAAGCAGAGGGAACAACATGAGCAGCTGGTGCCAGGGCAGCTGTTGCTTCTTGGCAGACCTGAACCGCAGTGTGTCATGAACTCGCCATGTGTTCCTCTCACAGCCTAAATAAAGAGCTCAACCATTGTGAAGAGTCGGTTGTCAGTCACCCTCAATAGATTCGGCCTAAAACTCAACAAAAGCCTGTTTCTCAGAAGCGGACCGTCATGCATGCGCTAGTAAAGTAAACAAGGCCAAAGAAAGATTAAAAGTGGCCCAGCGGTATTTACATCATAAGCACTGCATCGAATTAGGAGAACCCTCTCGATGTCTTCAGGAATTTTCAAAACATTGCCAGAGCGTTTCCAGAGTTAAATTTTGCTAGCCAAGCAAGTGTCACCGAGGTCGTTCCACATGCCAGGATTAAAAGAAGCAATCGTAGATCCTGCAGGATCAGAATAGCTTAATTAAATGTAGAGATGGTCGTGGAAAGAAGGGCCACACTACAAATGGAAACAGATGGAACTCTGCAGAGGTGACCTTGGCTTAATGATAAAAGTGGGGATCTCCCCAGCTAACGGGGAACGTTCTCAGAACATTGGCTAACGTTCTCTCAAAGTTGTCAAAACATTTTTTCAGTAAAGTTAGTAGGCCTTTTTGAATGTTCTTGAATAATATGTTAATAGCTTTACGTTTTAAACGTGCCTAGAAATTCAAAAGAACATTTTTTCAACTTTTTTTACTTCATGAAAACATTAGGGAAACATTCTAACAACCTAAAATTGTTCACTGTGTCTCTGGTGCTTTTATCCTTTATTTCCAAGCAAAAATATTTATCTGAATGTACAAAAGCCAGAACCATTATCCTCCATGACAGCTATCTTCTCCCTCAGACCACGGGAAGTTCATCCATTGCTCATCCATCTAAAATAGCCCTTAGATCAGGGAAAATGCATTGCACACAGTTGTCGCTTAACAAATGCAGGGTCCTGCGTTTATAAGTAGAGACCGTGGCTGTAATTCTACTCAGTCCTGAAATAACATCCTCATTTAGATATAACTGTGTGAGAATGCTTCTTTGAAAGATCTGGATTCCAGAGAAAGCCGTACAAAAGCTGTCAATTAGATAAGAGTGAAGAGGGGCTGTGTGACAAGCCTTGCAGTTTTATCTAGGAACCAGGAATGCTTGTCGCACAAAGCCAGGCAGCTCTTCAACAAACATTTATCAACAGATAAAGAAAGTGGTCTGGGGCCAGATGGTTAATAAATGATGTGACAGTATTATCTTATTGATATGTTTGCCCTTATTAATAGGAGACATGTTGTTGTATGTTTTCTCACTGTGTTCTGACATCTGTTTTGAAAATAAATATGTGATAAATATATACACATATATACATACATATACAGGTCATTAGGCCTTTACATACACACACACCACACACACACACACACACACACCACACACACACACCACACACACACACCACACACACACACCACACACACACACCACACACACACACCACACACACAGGCCTAATGACAGCTGGAAAATCACGCAAATGTCACAAAGAAGATACTAATGCTCATATTCTGAAAAGGGTTGCATGACTCACATAAGCAGAAACAGAAAATCCCCTTAATAAAGATCAGGTTTTGTGACATGTGGAACAAACCTATCTGCTTGTCAGTGCAGTCCAAAACACTGTAGATGTTGAAATTTAATATCATTGTGTTTGTATACACTCATTATAATGTCATATGCAAAAACTATGCATGACTTCGAGACTATGACTTTATAACACAGACTTTAAAATCATGTTTCCCAGCAAGATACAGCTGCAGACAAAAGACTGTGTTTCTGTCATTTAAATTAAACACATGGTTCAGGTCATCCAGGTAGCCTCTCCAATCCCACGTCCCCTTACCTTTGCCACTTGGAGGGGCATCTGGTGCTCAGCTCCTCCCTGTAATCGGAAACCCCATGGTGCACCTCCTGAAAGGGTCACAACTACTTCCTCTGCCACCATTTTTTCTAAGTTGCCTCTTTGTGTCTTTTAGAGATTCTTGGTTAAATTGTCTCTGGTTGTCTTTAGCAGTCTTGTCCCATTCCTGGATCTTCAGACCTTCTCAGTGGCCCTGCAGAGCTTCTGCCCGTCCTGAGAGGTGAGCGCAGATAACACACCCCACGGGTCATAGGCTGTGAAGAGTGGAGAGAGCAAAAAAGGGGGTGGGAGGAAGTGAGAACAGGCGCTATCTCTCTCTCTTTATTGGAATGCTGGTTGGGCGGGTGGGGGTGCATGGTCTCGATCCAGGACCTCCTTCCCTCATCCTGCAGGCCACACTTGTCCTGTCAATCCACAGCCACATCTAAAGGATGCTGATAGACGCTCTAAAAATACCCCGGCAGTCCCAATGAGCTTATCTGTGAACGCCCACAAAATCTGGAAGGGAGCAGTTGGAGGACTTAGGGGTCAGATGCCACAAGACCATTTTGCAAAAGTAAATTAGGCTTAATGGTTAGGCTTCCAAACAAACAAGCCTCTCCCAGGAAATTTATCAGCAAAGAGCTAAACAAATACTGAGTCATCACAGATTTAATGTGATGTAGATATATGCTAATCCTGCTATATTTATACATTCATATTAATGCTGGTGGTTATTTTATGCTAGTAGCCCAAATTTCTCAATTAGTTCACAAACTAACATTCATTCAGTAACACGCTGTGTTGTTGCATGAACGCAACTATAGTTTTGTATAGAAGTCAAAACCATTTTTATTGCCAAAAAAAAAGAGAGAAACAGACATTGTTGGTCCCACAATGTAAGTCAATTAATATATTACTGAATTGTCATTTAGCACAGACCAAACCTTTCATTTAATGGCTCTGTGTGCGTTAAAGTTAGATATTTAAAAAATGCAAATCAGACACATGATCTAAAAATGATCAGAAATATTATATTATGATTTTAAAACAATCTTCATTTGTTGTTTAACAGTGGCAGGACCGTTCAGTAACAAATACCCTAAATTTGACAGATGTCGAGATAAATGACGATAAAATTAGCGAATTATACAGTAAATTTACAGATACCTGAAGCAGCTGCATCCTTCTGTTGACGATTATTTATTATTTTTATTTCTCTTTTTTATAAAAATTATTTAAAAAATATGAATTGATCTACCCGAGTATAGACACAAACGAACCGCCAGCCTCCAAAATGTAATGTCATTGGCTGAAAGGCCTATAACTTCTTATCGCTGGTTGGCCAGTTTACATGTCAATCAACTCTACTAGCCTTAGTGGGCGGTTCTTGTCAGGATTGGATGACAGCGTTGATAAAACGAGAGAAGATTTGCGGTTCATTTTTAATAGAAATTATTTTAATACGCAATAAAACTTAGTGATAATGCGTACCAGACATAGTAAAATAATAAAAACATTTATTAATGTATTTTAGAATCCATTAAAAATAATGTAAATCACTGACAACACAATGACTTGGCAACCTTTAGTGTACAAAATGCAAGTTTTCGGGTTAAAAACAATTGTTACACATTCTTTCCTGGATCTAAACAAAACATAAAAAGTCAAGGCAAATTATAACGAAGGGTTGTGCATCTATCTGAATTAAAACCACTGTGTTAGGTTAAATTCTACATATGCTAGGTGATATTAAATACTATGTATAACTTTATATAATAATATATATTTTTTATGAAACATTCAATAATGTGATGGAGATATAAGACTCCACTAAGTTGACTGCATATAGTGTTTATTTCCTAGGGAAATTGGTCACAGGATAACAACAGCCACCAGAGGGAGTAAAGTTCCCACATTATTAGGGAATATAATGGGGAGCTCATATTCGTGTGGATGGGTGGACGATATAAAGTAACAAAAACTAAGTGTATATATAAGGAGAATTATATACACACAGTTAACCTCATTTGGTTGAAACAAGACTCATTTGAAAACCTAACATTTGAGTCGCTGAGAATTATTAATATAGATTTGGTCCACCAAAACGTAAGTGATCAATACCAATCTATAGTTAAAAAACTGTTTTCTAACCTATTAGAAAACATAATATTTACAGCAAACTATTATCTCTTTTATTTCCATATTGTACCTTTGTAATCATTTGTCAGAGAAAAAAAGCATTTCGTAACTTTTCTACAGTTCTGTTGTGTCATGCGAAACATAAGAAAAATATTAGTAATGAAAGCAACAACATTACTAATCAAAATGGTGTTTGACTTATAAATCGTTTCTCGTCATTTTATTAATACTCTTGTTAGTCTTGTTGTGCGGAAACACGGCGATCGTCGCATGTAATGTTTTAATCATCTGATATGCTGAAGGAGTTTGAGGTGACCATACAAGACCATGTTGGCCACTCCTCTGCCTCTCACCACCACCCCTCGAAAATAAACCCACTTTTGCCACAATTGACTCTATATTTGGTGTTAGTCTGATGTCTCTGTTAAGGCAGAAGGAGGGAGGAAAGTTCAGACCGGCAGAGAGCTGAAGTCCCGCAGGAGAGCGTTTCACCCAGCGGACACTGACTCGAGATGGAGAAAACTGCACACAAACTCGCCTTCTGCTTATGGATTAGTTGGCTGTTCCTAGCAGATGTTGGACTAGGTATGTCATCTGGTTTTCCAGGTTTATTGTATATGTTCTGTATCTGTTTCTTTCTTTCTTTCTTTCTTTCTTTCTTTCTTTCTTTCTGTCTGCCTTAGATGTAGCTCCAACATCTCCACTATATGAAGAATTTGGCATGTATTGGTTCCATATGCACTTCATTAAATTGTGCACTTATGATAAATCTCTCCTGGGATCAGGAACTGTGAACTGTGTTTGTAAAAATTCTCTGTGTTGTCTCTTAAAAGGAATAGTGTTGATACACACTGCTCTGCGTTTCCTTTGTGTAACATTTCATGAAACACATTTATGTTTTTGGACCTGCATGCTACAACAGCTTTAATGAAAGTGGGGATGAAATAAATCTTCCTCTTTCTCAGGCTCAAACATCTGCACTTCTCGCGGTGCCAGCACATGTCAGCAGTGTCTGGCCGTGCATCCTACCTGTGCCTGGTGCTTTGAAGAGGTGTGGTGCTTTTCACTGTTTAATGACTAAACTTAATGTTTACTGTAGTTTTATAGGTCGGATTGCTGAGTGGAACAGAGCTCTATAAAATACAATCAGACCTTTGTATCAGAAATGTGATGGACTTTTTAATATCAGTTGTATATTTACAAGTCAATCTTCAAATGAGTATTCTAAGAAGTTTAAAAGGGCTACAATGAAACGTTTAGATAAACTGTAGCATGACTCATCTCTGAGGGAATTGTTTTGTCTTGTTCCATGTTACGCCACCATTTTGCAACTTCTGTTGTTTACATCAAAAATTAAATTCCTCTACCAGAATCTTCTCATAAGGGCTGGACCAAGCAACACCACCCACCAATGGCATTTTGACATTTTAAGTAGATACTGTATGTAAGCAGTCCAAACTGTTTATAATTCCATTATGAAAGTGTTTGCAAACAATTTATGGATCTTATCAAAAGGAGAATATATATATATATATAGTCATGGGTTATACTATTTGATGTTCAGGAAATAGATGCTCAGGAAATAGGAAGCTGTTTCTTTAGTGTTCAAAAGTCATTGCAAGATCATGTTTGTTAAGTGCCATGTTCCAATATTTAAAATAAACACTTTATGTTGTGGCAACTGTTTATCAGGATTTTGGACACAATGTACCTGGTTCCTCTCGTTGCGACTTAAAGAAGAATCTTCTAGAAGCAGGATGCAGGAGAAATGTGCTGGAGTATCCCATCAGCAAAATGTCTGTGATGGAGGACAAACCTTTAAGTGACAAGGCCTCAGGATCCACCACCGATGTCACACAGATCCAGCCACAGAGAATGCACATCACACTTAGACCTGGTGCGTTCATCCGGCGATGTATATTTTGAGAAACGTTTTGTTGACAACCAATAAGATTGTAGCACCATCGTCTTCATGTAACACATTTGACCATGTGTCAATCCATTCCACTTTGATTTTCCCAAAATAAATGCGAGCAAAAACGCATCCCCCAAATACATCTGGGCTTTAAGAAGCTGATGAAACATTATTAATGGCGTCATCTGTGACTCAAAAGCACTAAGAAAATTTAAATACATGTTTATTCTTTGAACTCTTGTTGTTAATTGTGCTTCCTACAGATGATTCCCAAGTTTTTAAACTGAAAGTTCGGCAAGTTGAGGACTACCCAGTGGACCTCTATTATCTGATGGACCTGTCCTACTCCATGAACGATGATTTGACTCAGTTACGGAGGCTGGGGCGGGGCCTGGCCGAGGAGATGAGTAAAACCACCAGTAATCTGCGGATGGGTTTTGGGGCTTTTGTGGATAAACCCGTGTCTCCATACATGTACATCTCCCCTCGGGAGGCCGTGTTAAATCCCTGCTACTCGTGAGTTATGACAAACACATATATTTACACGCCGAACATGAACATTATAGATTACGTGTTGTAAGTGGCAGGTGCGTGTAGGTGCGTATTACAGAATCTGATATTACACGCATCTTCAGACACAGTGCTGTGGTTACAGTGTCTCCGTTTGCCATCTTTTATGCTGAGATACACACAAAATAAGGGTTACACTGGTTACACTGTAAGCCGTTTTGCAAAGCTCCTCATTGAATGTTGTGAGTCATTTGCCCCTGCAAAGGTTTAATGAGCAACACATCACCAGCTTTGGCATTATTACATGGTTTCACAGTAACCAATGTTAGAAACCTGCTTATTTTCCTTAATGCAATCTTCCACACTAGAGTCTTTCTCTTCATGTGTATGTTTGTGTTAATATCAGTGCATCAGGTTTGTCTTGTAGCACTAGCAGAATTGTTCACTTGTTTATTTAAAAAAATTGGCCAGTGCTACAGGACAAAATACGAATAGGCTATACTGAAAACACTATACAATGTATAGCTTCAATATCTGTATGTTAATTTCTATAATGGTGAAAAGGGACACCCAAAAATGAAAAATGTTCCCTACCACTTTTATGTCATTCCAAACCTATATGTACAAAATAAACACAAAAGAAGATAAAAGAACACACAATGGAAGTGGCCTTTCTACATTTTTTACAATTTATTCTTTCCTATTAATTTTCAAAAAATGATTGCTGTTAAAAAGGACAATTATGTGTGTCTATTTAATACAAAACAGCAAAGTGATTATGACAAGTTTTTTTCCATCTCTGACAGAATCCCTTACAAATGCCAGCCTCAGTTTGGCTACAGACACGTTCTGTCCCTGACGGAAGAAGTAAGTCGTTTTACAGAGGAGGTGAAAAAGCAGAAGGTGTCGCGAAACAGAGACGCCCCGGAAGGCGGTTTTGACGCCATCATTCAGGCCGCGGTGTGCAAGGTTCGAGGCTCAAGTTAAACAGAAAAACAAAACCTCATACTTCACTGACTACAAACAACATACTTCACAGCTTTTGAACAGGATATTTTTGGCCTTGTGTTATTGGCTCACTCTTATTTGACCATTTTTGTCTCTGTTGGTTTGTTCTAGGACAAGATTGGTTGGAGGCCAGGTGCATCTCACTTACTAGTTTTTACCACAGATGCCAAGACACATGTGGCGTTGGACGGGCGCCTGGCGGGCATCGTGCGACCCAATGACGGCCAGTGTTATGTGGGCTCGGACAACGTCTACAACATGTCCACAACTATGGTACTGATTTTATAACACCATGTGTGTGAAGAATGTAAAACATTGTTCAGTCTAGTTGCTTCTAAGCATGTAAGTCAATGGATAATGTTTTATTATGCTGTTCTGCAGGACTATCCGTCCCTGGCATTAATCACAGAAAAAATGTCTGAGAACAACATCAATCTGATTTTTGCTGTGACCAGTCATGTAGAATCACTTTATAAGGTAAAAATGATACTCTAGAATAGAGAGTTGGCTAGTGTTCTGAGAACATTATCAAAATGTTGTAGCAGTAACATTAGTAGAACATTTATATATCATAGAAGTTATATGTCATAATCATTATTCTTAAATTGTTAGTGGAACAACTGGAATAACGTTCCAACCAAGCTTAACCAACCACGTTAATACCACGTCTAAAAAAAAAGAAATTTTGAATGTTCCTAGAACATTGAAAATAGCATTTTTTAACATTGTGTGAAATGGTAGGGAAACGTTTTCAAAACCTATCTCTCTCTCTCTCTCTCTCTCTCTCTCTCTCTCTGTTTATCTGATGTAGAACTACAGTGAGCTGATTCCTGGTACTGCTGTCGGAATTCTGTCTGAAGATTCACACAATGTTATCCAGTTAATCCAGGACGCATATGCTGTGACGACCTTTTCACATTTACTTAAAGAATGTTTCCGGTTTAATACAAGTAACTTACAATGGAAACTTACAAAGGCAGTAGATGAGGCGTGGCAGTAAACTGTGTTTGAGTTAATGGTTAAATCACGCTGTTTTGAAGGCATAGCAAGAGTATAAGGCAAGAAATATTGTGTCCAGCATCATGTCTGTCTAAAGCAGGTCAACTTTAACTTTCAAATACCAGGAGAGCCGTTTTTATATAGAGAAAAAGCACACAAAAGATGTCTTTAACAATTTTTTTTTACAATTTCATCTGCCTAGAACAGTGATTCTAAAATAATTCAGTGATTAAAAACAAACAAAAAAATCACAATATTCCACAAATTTGGTTAACAGAGTGTAACTTGTATTGAGCCTGGAACATTCCTTTAAAAAGCTTCTCATATCTATATTTCTGTTGTACTCAGATAGAGATGCAGTGTATTTACTCACTGATCTGTTTTGTGTGTTTGTATTAACAGAAAATTCGCTCTAAGGTCGAGCTGGAGCTTCTGAATGTTCCTGAAGAGCTCAGTTTGATATTTAATGCCACATGTCTCAATGGAGAGGTCATCCCGGGGCTGAGGTCTTGCTCTGGTCTCAAAAGAGGAGATACGGTCAGTTCTCTGTCATGTCTGGTGTTGCTTAACCAACATGTTTTTTCCAAAACTCCCATAGCGTCAGTCTTCAGTCAGCGTCAGTCACTCCCTATTTTCCGTCTTGCATCTATTCTGCAAAATGAGGAGCAAAAGGAGGAGCACACACAGTATGAAGAGGAAATGTTTGTTCTAATGTACAATCATCTGTTTCCCTCGATAAATGAGTTGCTTAAAATGTTGTGGTTTCACTCCCCTCCTAGCAAATGGTTAACTGTACATATACAATACATATACACATAGGACAAGTGGGTGTAACTGCACTATTACTCATTTTGCTGAGTGTGTCTGGGCATCAGACTTGCCCATTTCCTGTTCTGTGCTGTGCTGGTCTGACTCACTGTATCCTGCCCTTAACCCAGACTGTCTGTCAATCCAGCCTAGTGTGATATGCCATACTGACTGCACACACACACACACACACACACACACACACTTTATCAGCATGTATATGATGATTAAGCATCCCCAAAGGGAAAAGAAAGCGTGCACACACACACACACGCACATATATACATATGCCTGAAAGTCTTATATGAGTGTGTACATTTTCCCACACACACACACATACAGTATGTATATGTATGTGGGTATGTATACAGTATATATAAATATATAAAGTATATATACCTGGATATAAACAGATGTTTTTCCTCTAATTCTGCACTTTCTCAATATCATCTCTCCAGGTGTCGTTTACAGTAGAGGCTAGGGCCAGGGGCTGCCCCAAAGAGAAACGCAAGACCTTCACCATCAAACCGGTGGGCTTCAAAGACACTCTGCAGATCACGGTCAATTTCGAGTGTGAGTGTAAATGCCAAGCAAAGGCCGAGCCCAACAGTCCTGTCTGTCACCACGGCAACGGCACCTACGAGTGCGGAATATGCCTGTGTAACCCGGGACGACTAGGCCCCAGGTGCGAGTGTGCCGAGGGAGATTACAGCCCCACCGAGCAGGACACCTGCACCGGGCCGGACAAGGTGATCTGCAGCGGCCGGGGGGACTGTGTGTGTGGCCAGTGTGTGTGTCACAATAATGATTTCGGCAAGGTTTGGGGCAAGAGATGTGAATGTGATGATTTCAGCTGCCTACGGTACAAAGGAGAGCTCTGCTCAGGTGAGAGTACAAGTACACTTTAAAAGTTCACAGAATTCAAATAATGAAGTCATTACTTTGCATCGTTTTCTTGTTGAATTCATCACTGATGTGTCGATGTCACAAGATGAGAAGTTAAAAACGGTCAATAAACAAAGTAAATAATACTGGCAGACAGTCTAACCATATCTAACCACATTAATTTTTATGCCCCAGTGCATGCTGGGAAGAGAACAAACAGAACATAAACATGTTTCCTGTATTTAAACTAGCTGTGTTTTATTATTGGGCTGTTATTTTTTAAATGGACTGCAACATTAGCGGCAGATAGGATGCTAAAATACAAAATGTGATGTGTCTTGTGTTTTCTGCAACAAATCTGCACAAAAGGCTGTCTTTACGAGTTTGATTCTCTGCTCTCTGCCTCACCTCACCTCGAAAGAATTACCTACAATAACACTAAAAGTCTCTCTCTCCTCTCTTATAAATAAACATGCTCTGGGGGCTTGGCAGGCTGAACCATGTGTTGACCAATTTGAGACCTGAGTGTTTGTTTTAAAGAGGAGGTGCTGATCTTACACTGAGGCAAACTTGGACGAGGAGTTTATGTAAAAATTACAAAATGCTATTGTGCAGTTCTTGAAAAGGTCTGGATTGGTTTGTTGTTAAGCAAAACCAGGTCTCTGTATTCCTTACAAAGATTGCATATCATGCCTTTGTTTAATAAAATTGCAAAGGCTCTTCAACTTCACTTTTTTAAAGAAAAGATTTAGTAACAAATGGAAACCATCTATAAATGGAATGGAAAAATATATATTTATATATATATATACAGAATATTTCCAAAGTTCAGTGTTATGCAGAAAATTCCTATCTGCATTGTCACACACTGATGATGTCACAGAACTAAAAGTAGCCCAGTGGGGGAAGAAATTGCTGTTTGGGTTTGTATTGTTTTTCAGTGGGAAGAATAATTACATACAGCATGCTGTTATTTTTTACATTTGGCTAGTCATTGTCTTCAGTTTGGTTTACTTTTTTATTTAGCTGACATTGATGTTGTGTTTCTCCACAAACATCGCAAACCGCTCATCACGATGTTATGCAAAAGAATCAAACATAATCGTCGCCTATGCAGACATGTTCATTTGTACAGATGTGTTTATACTGTACACATAATTACAGCAAACCACACGCATAATGGGGCCTTAGTGTTTCCCCATTGCAAAATACATTTGAGCAGCCAAATACGTAACTGTTATCAACCGTTCGTAATTCTGTCACATTTTTGACATTCCACAGCAGTGGATGCCCTTTTTTAGAAATGAAAAAACAGAGATTAAATATTTTCTTGACAACAGTTAAGCGTAATTGCCATCAGCAATCCGTGCAAAGCCTCAGAATAATATTTGGGTCATGTATTCCTGTTGGAATGTACAACTCCTTACATTTTTCTGGGCTCACATTCAAACACATGACCTCATTGAAAGTTGCTTTCAGAGAGCGTTATGGGATTGAATGTAAATCATCAGAGGAACCTGGACCCAGCTAACAGAGAACGCGCTCAGAACATTGGCTAACATTGTCCAAAAGTTCATAAGTTGTCAAAGACATTTCAGTAATGTTAGCAGAACGTTTTAAATAGTATATATAATATATCAAATACTTTGTCCTGAAATTGTTAGTGGAACATTTTAAAAAGTTACAGAATTAAATAATGTTCTTGTAACCAAGCAATAAAGTTAAAACAGCATCTAAAACACTGGATGTTTTAAATGTTCTTGAAAGTTTCAGCATAATACTTGTTGGTTTTGTTACTTAATGGAAATGTTATACAAATGTTCCTACAACCTGAGAAAAGCTTTCTTGCAAATGCATTTTACTAGCAATGAAAGGTCAAGTTTAGTTTGGTTCAATAAAAAAAATTCCCATCTGACTTTTGTACATGTTTTTTTTGTGCTCATCCGGTCAGTAGTTTCCATCTTTGTGTTATTTTTCCCTTTATGGCTCATTCCAGGTCACGGAACATGTTCCTGTGGGTTTTGCCAGTGTGATCCAGATTGGAAGGGGGAAAACTGTAACTGTTCCACTCGCACGGACACCTGTATGTCCAGTCTGGGATTGTTGTGCAGTGGACGTGGTCAGTGTGTGTGTGGGAGCTGTGAGTGCACTCAGCCCGGGGCGTATGGCTCCACTTGTGACAAATGCCCCACTTGCCCTGATGCCTGCACCCTGAAGAAGTGAGTATAAAACTAAATAAAAGTGTGTTCGAAATAGCATGATATTATACTTCTCTTACTTATTCTACAGTATATACTTTGTATACTTGTATATACAATATGTATATTTTTTGTATGCATAGGACACCAATGTTTTCCAAAAATGAAGTTGCTTATAATACTGTATGACTCAACGCATGTTTGTCTGGTGCCAACACGACAAACTGGAAATAATCTGAACCTATTGTAGCATCTAAACTTTTCTTTGTCCTCTAGGGATTGTGTAGAGTGTAAACACTTTAAAAGAGGCAAACTGTTTGATGATGAGACCTGCACTCGAATCTGCAGAGATGAAATCCAATTGGTGGATGATCTGGGTACAGTTCTTACATTCATTATGTTTTTAATAACAATAGAAAAGTAATTCAAGTAGCAATAATGAGTTTGTTTGAATACCAATCATGACATTGTGTTATTAATGTTGTAACCCTCTGTTACCCTTCAGTGTTTCATGATAAGAACGCAGTAAATTGCACCTATAAGGACGAGGATGACTGTGTGCAAAGGTTTCAGTATTATGAAGACAACAGTGGCAAATCCATCTTGTCTCTGGTCAAAGAACCAGGTAATGCCACAATAACCCAGCCAACAGGGGACGTTCCCAGAATGTCGGCTAACGTTGTCTAAACATTCTCTCAAAGTTATCAAAAACATTCCTGCAGTAACGTTACTGTACGAATATGTCTTTAACGTTTTATATCATATATACCTGTATATCACAAACATTATACGAAAGTAGTTAGTAGAATGTTTTAAAAACGTAACAGAATTTAAAAATGTTTGAATGTAGTTCTTACAACCAAGCAATAATGTTAATACTACGTCTAAAAAATGTTCCTAGAATTTTCAAACTAATCTTTTTAACGTTGTTGTGTTACCAAAACGTTCTTTCAACCTTAAATTGCTGAAACACTGCTGAAATAGACTAACAATGCTGGTCATGAGAATAAAAGGTCACCCAGTTTAAAGAACATAATAAGGAATTATATTATATAGTTCAGAGTATTAATGTTTATTGTGTTTAATGCAGCGGACATGTCTGAGTATCTGAGGTGCTAAGAATTATTCAGGAGTTTATAGG
>JAZGTK010002134.1:13313-33644 GCA_036877625.1 Ambastaia sidthimunki
TAGTAAAATATATTTAAATATTCCCATTCAACCATGAATGTGTGTCCGCTTATCATACTTCTGCCTTCAATGAAGTCTGATGGGAATATTTATCCACGAAACTGACAAAATAGTTCTGAAGATGAAGAAATAATCTTGCCAGAGCTCAAAACTCAAAGTGTTGCACAGGGCATCTGTGCTGCCCGAAAGGTATATGAAATTGGAATATATCGTGAGTTGGGCCATGAACGTGAGCTCTGAATGAAAAGTTGAAGTCAAGGAATAAAGTCATTAAAAATTTAATAGCTTCCAGGGGGGTCTTAAGAGAGTGGCATTATGTTCACCTAAAGACTATTGCAACTTAATGAGTTTCCTCAGCCTCCAAAAAAGTCAATTTTTGTTGAATTTAGGTGAGAATAAGAGAGAGGATACAAGCTTCAGTCGAATCCTCAAAAGTGTGCAAGTAATGCGGCGGAGTATTTGATGCAGCGAGCATGCTGCCCATGCATTTTTAATAGATGCTTTTTACCGACTGTCTCTGGCAGAAGCCTGCGTGATTTGTCATCATTGAGGCCGGGGACTGCAGTGGGCCTTTCGGTGAGTGTGTGTGTGAGAAGAGAGGTTTTCTCTGTGGTACAGCTGGAGGTCGCCTCCCTAGTGCTGTGCATTCTCTCAGCGAAAATAAAACCTCACAGTCAGGCAGCAGAAGCTTTATTGAGCAAACTGTGAGTCAGACGTGTACATGTAAGCAAACCCAGGAAAGAAGGAGGGAAGAATACAATTCAATAACATAGATCTTAAGAGTTTTGTATTGGAGAAGACACTGATAATACATTTTATGCTCCTGATACTGTGGTTTTAAAGAATCATCATGAGCAAGATCAATCAACGGTGTCTCAGATTTCTTTAAGTTCTACTCCCAAACTAAACTATGTAAATACATGTTTGAGGGATCACTGATATCTGTGATTAATCAGTCTTACAATCATATTTTACTTGTTCCTAAAACTAGTGAGCCTACACTGGCAGCTGACTTCTTAGGGATATTCAACTCCCAAATAATTGAAAAAAAGCTTGAGCTTAACTTGTTGCTAAGCACAGCGCAAACTAATATTGGGTAAAAAAAAAAAACATTGAATTATTATTATTGATACTTTATAGTACTGAACAGTACCTAAATGGATGGATTTATATTAGTAATACACTGTGCCATTGCCAAAAAGGTTTGTTTTTCTAATATGCAAAAAAAAGCCACAGAAATGCATAATGCAGGAGTTTACTTCATATTTAAGGGAAATGCTTCCACTAATCAAAAGAGAATGGGAAAGATATTTTAATTGTCATAATAACTGCAAGCACTCCAAATTGTGTTGACACTGGGAAAATATTCTAAACAAAGTTATAGAAAATCAAAGTAGCCTGAAATGATCCAGGTTTGGACCTCCAAGGCTGTGTCACATCCCTAACCGAAGCTTTCTAGACTGTAGTCAACGCATTGTCCTTGCCGGGGGTGACTATTAACATTTGGATTGGTTACCCGAGGTGATCACAGCGTGCACGTCTCTCCAAGCGTGTATGCAAGCCTGTCTTTGGAATGATGGGGGCAGATCTGTCGCTCAGGTTGAAGGTCAGTTAAGAGCAGCTGATATCACAAGCCTGCAGCTATAGGCAACATCTGGGTTAGTGGAACTTGCAGCAACATGAAGCCCCCCGACCTGCAACATTCTCCCACCCACACCAAAAAGATTTCAGCTGCACTCTATCACAAGTCTAGAGGCATTGGTTGAAGAACACCCGGCGTTCCAAACCTTGCCATAAACAGGACTTATGAACAGGCTGATGGGAGAAGACACCACAGAAAGATCAGAAGACAGCTACCCACCTGGGAGATGTCCATTACAGAGTCACAGCTGAGGGGTCGTGCCGAAGTCAAGTCATTGAAGCCCAGCAGGGTGGATATGATACCATTCTGATCAATGCGGCGAATCATGGTGCCGTCTACGAAAAAGACCACGTCGTATTTGTCCACGGTAATGCCTGTGTAAGACACACAGTTGGAGGGGAATCAATCTCTGCTGTTTTCAACATATGAACAACTATATGATGTGGGGTGATGATCAGGGTTGGATCATTTTTCACATAAAAATTAGAATAAAGACATACTGTGAAAAAAGGACATTTTACTTACAGACAATGAAGTCTATTGTAAGACTATTAAGATTTTTGCACTGTGACATGATCATTTTAAGTACACCTCCTTCAAGAATTTTCATTATAGTATTCTGGTAAAAATTATGCTACTATATACTTTATAGGTTATATCCACCCAAAAATAAACATTTTCTAATAATATTCATTTTAATAATCTTCTAATAATATTCATAACTCATTTGAAGTTTTTTATTTATTAAAGCTTTATATAAGTTCTAGGACACACATCGCAGAGCCAGACCGAGGTGAACATTTGTAGTTACATAAAGTATATACTTTTTCGAAAGTTATTGTTTTTGTTAGACAAGACCTTTATTCATATGCTAGGGTTGTGAGGAGCCATTTAAAGCTGTATTTTATTTTGGACCTTTAAAATTATGAACCTTGTTGAATTGCATTAGATGCAGGAAAATCCTGGAATATTTTCCTCAAGATTTTTAATGGCTTTTTGACTGAAGAAAGAAGGACATAAACATTTTGGATGACACGTAAATTATCAAGAAATGTTGGGGTGGACATGTCCTAATGTTAAATGTTCAATTATTTAAATGGTAAGGTATTATTACACCACGGTAGCTATTTGTTAAATCACTATTAAGAATAATGGGAATTTTAAGAAAACAAGTACAACCATTATGGTAATGAGAATTGGAAAAAATGGATTGTCATGAAAATGTCAACAATGTAAAAAAAAACAATTAAATTAGTGACATTAACCCAAATATAGGAGGTAATGGTGCAAATAACATTAACTAAAAGTCACATTCCATAAATGAAGCTGAAAAGATCCACTGACAGCGGTATGGACAAAAAACATTAACATGCTCAATGGGAAGCCAGAAGACTAATAAAATATCCATGTGACAAATTTATTATTTATGTCTGAGGAACAACAACCAGGCATGGAGCATGCTGGAAAAAAAGAGAGAGATGCATGTCCTGCATGTGAATCATCTTACAAATAGGAAACGTGACTCTGTGTGCGTCATCATTCATATACATTTTATACTGCATCTGCGGGCATCTGTCACAACCGCTTCTTTACTCTTAAAAGATAGAATAACCCCTCTCCTTGGAAAACTAGAAGGTATGCCATTATAGCATTGCTTTGTATTGGTGACAGAAATGAAAAACATTGAGTGTATAGCTGCTCTCATCACAGATAAAGCTCGGAGCTCTAAGTATGCTGGGCACCTCTATGTTACAATATACAAAACTGACAAACTGTATAAAAACCACTTCGCACAGCAGAGGTCTGCTATCAATTTCATGATGCAGGCAGAAAGAATGATTTCTGTGGTTTTGGGGCTGACTCTGAATTTAGATACCTCAGGTCTATATCAATACAAATCCATGTAGGTAAATAGAATCAAAATGCCTTGCATAAATGGTTTAAAGCAAACTATTTTAGGCTCCCATAAGCAATTGTTAGCGAAATACCACACATAAAATACAAATAATAATTTTCCTTTTTAGCCAAGCAGCTTTTTGCCTATCAATTATTTTTCTTGACTGGAATTGCATCAGATTGGCAGACATGTTATTGAAGGTGGGGTTGTAGAGAGGAGGTGAGTAGTTAAAAGTTACTATTTTACAGCATACTTCCAGGAAACTGGCTAAAATCAAAACAGGAAAGTCTAATACAAAAAAACTAAATCAGTTATTCGAACATCTCTGTCTGTTTATGAAAAGAGTGTCATGCACATATCTGGAGATTTACCTCTAGGGTTAGTAAGTGTGGCCTCCACGGCTTTCCCCCCGTCACCGCAGCGCGTCTCATCGTAGGGCAAACACTGATCTCCTGTACCTGCCACCAGCTCCAGGTTCTTTGCAACATCCTTCACTGTGTTCAGGGACTTTATCTTAAATACCTTCCTGGTGCTGGTGTCTGATAGGTACAGTGCCCCCGAAACAGGACTGGTGGCCAGGTAATATTTGTGTGCAGGACTATTGCTGAAGAAAATCAGAGGAGTCACAGTTAGTTGTGGCATCAGTGTTGGCTCACGTATTGAACAGGATTGTGTAAATTATTCTTTGTGTGTCCCTGACTAATTCGTGGAGGATGTGGAGAAATGCAGCCACTTAATAATCGCCCACATAAATGTCACATTTTTAATGAAGCAATATGGTATGAGAGAATGTGCTGTATTGTGAATGCAGTCACGGCTAAAGGGTATTATTAGGCATAAGTGTCTGCATGCTTATATTCACAATATGGTATGACCTCAAATGTGCTATTTAATAAACGGTTAGTAAAAAAAAAATAGAAACGATTAAACAATCATTTTACTAAGCTAACGCATTAAGTGTATGTCCACTAGAAGATACAGTCCCTAATATGTAAATTAAGGGTATTAGTTTGTCTCTGTGGGTGTTGCATAGTAATATACTATATACGCAGCAGCTAGTAGGCAAGTTTTTTAAGCCACTAAGTCACTTTTGCAACCAAATTACTTCTGTATTATAATATGCATTACATAAGTTACATGTAAATCTGTGTATAATAACACTTGAGAGATGTAATGCGCATTGAAAGATAATGTACATTACAAATCAGATTCATCATCTGACAGTACCACTGTCATAGCTTAAAAATTTCTCCACCATGTCCACACTATCAATCTTTAATCGTGTGTATCTATGGCCCAAATACAGAATCACATGTAGCGTGTGTCAAGGCTGTAGTTCTCTCATGCGTCTGATGTGCTGCCAGTGTGCTTTTAAAAAGGTGTGCCACCAAAACCCTGCGGGAAAACTTACTTCTGGAGCTGTTATCTTATCACATTATGTATTCCTGGAGCAAAAATGGCCTACATGCCCAAAAACAGGCCCTTACACAGCAAGGCTGGACAGTCAAAGTTATCCCTCACAACCACACGGGGGCTTGGCAACTTGAAAGCCTGACAAAATGGCTCCAATCAAGATTTAGAGAGTCTCAACGGTGAGAGAAAATTTCAATCTGGAGACGACGTACTGAGTTTTCTTTCTATACGCTAATCAGATTCAGAAAAAAAAACTCTAAAAGGCTAGACACCCAAGCTGCAATTTTAACTTTCTTGTTTTAGAGTTGATTCGCAATATGCTGTAATTGTAGATTTAGTGATGGCTGCATCTGTGGTCAAAGACTACTCGTGGTGAAACGTGCCTTTGCAGCAAGGTGTGTGCAATTTTTGACCTGTTGGAGTACAGTAAAAATAAAAATATTACTGTACTGGCTGATTTAATTATAATGAGTGAAAAGTGTACCAGAAATGTGTTGGACATTGTTTAACAACTGGCTATTCCAAAGAATAATCAGCAGTTCTGTAAGACAGAAAGGAAAAAGGTTTTTTAGAATAGTGCCTTCCTGAAGGAGTTTATCATTTTCAAACAAAGTGGAAAAAGGTCACCGCAACAAAACCAAAACATTAAAAGAAAAGCATTTGTCGTGAAAAGCACCACTCTACAGGAAGGGCTGTGTTATTACTCCAGAGATAACCAGCCCCAGCAAAGGCTGTCAAATACTATCATTACTAACACCCAACTTGTCTTAGGATCATCATTTAAAACCTAAAAAAGTGAGGAAGGTCACAGCAAAAAAAAAAAAAACCTTAAGTGAAAAGCATTTTTTTTAAATAAATAAATAAAATATTGTGGTACGGGGACCAGCCACAAAAAACGCTGTAAGACACTTCTGCCAAACACCATCAATACAGACACCCAGCTTGTCTTTGGAACAGCATTTAAAACCTAACAAAGTGAGAAAGGTCACAGCAAGGGACACACAATTTTTAGTGAAAAACGTTGCTTGTCAAAAATGCCACTCTACAGGCACGACTGTATTAGTACTCCAAAGATGACTAGCCACAACAAATGCTATGACAGGCCTCTGCCAAATACCATCATTATTAACACTCAACCTGTCTTTGGACCAGCATTTGAAACTGATTAAACAACCCCTGGGCATCTTTCCCTGAAACTCTAAGACTGTCACTGCCAAATCCCAGTGCCCTGACGCAAGCATGTGGGAAGAAATAGTGCCAGGTCTGTGCCGCTGTCAGCTTTGATCCATTATTTAGACAGGGAACTGACCTTCTAGAAGATCAGGCTGCTCTAGTTGACTTGAGGGCCAGCACTTTTCTATGTGGCTGCTGACTGTGATAAGTGATGTCCTCGGTTTGGACAGAAGGCAAAACGGTTCATCAAGAGAATTCTCAATCCCACTGTACAAGAATCTGTGAGAGGGTCTGACGCTTTCAGGTAGATGTTTTTGTAATCCCAGCTATGTTGGTGTTATAACACAATGTTTTATTGGAAGTATGTAGTGTTGTGCTTTCTGTGACTGGGAGAACACCCTGACCTTCATAGACTTCATCTACATTCACAGACTACAGCTGGTCCAGGGAAGATAATTGGATTTTTCAGCATTTTGCTGTGACGATGGAGGTAAGCGACTTTTGTGGAAGCGGGTCAGCTGGTATGGCAGTGAGATCATGGTCTAGCCTTACTCTGTCTCTTCAGCACATGCACACACACAAATACCTTAGATTTTTTGTTTTGCACATGATGACTGTTCTTTTCTGCAAATATGACTTGGGGCTTTTTAGCAGCTGTTTTCACAAACCTATAATTCTAAAATGAATTATTACCACATGTTCTGATTGGTGATCTAGCTTGTATACCCCAAAGCTAAACTATTACAATGAAAAGAACAACAGAAACCTAGTTAAAGACCAATAGGACAAAACAATTACAGCAAATATACTGCAATGCATGGAGTAGCCCTTTGGGCACTTGGATGCTAAAGACGACTCTGACATATTGCTACCATAGAATTATAAAGTTCTGACATTTTTGTCAAAATTGAGTTATTGACATTCCTACTCTAATATAACTTATTGACACAAAATGCATTTTGGGTGTTTAATTTGAAAAACAAAAAGTTCAGTTTTGGTATTTTCAATGTAATGCAAGAACTTTAAACCTCAATATCTCAAAACTGGTCAAAACGCAGATAGAACCTTATAATTCTAAGGTAGCGATATGTGCGTGATCTGTTTTGTGTAAACCAAAGAAAAAAGGTTCCTGTTAAATTACAGGAACCCTTTAGCAGGCATTGCTTATATTCATCATGCAGCCCTGTATGGTATCAAGCCATTTACAGCAGTGTTCCAGAAATGGATGTATCTAATTGTGACACAAGGGGTCACGCCACCCGTATCCTGAAGGGAAACAGCTGAGAGCTTGTAATAAATTCTAGGGCATTTCTGAAAGCTGCAGATTATCTGGGTTTTATCTAACCTCTCTCCAAGAACTCACATCCTGTCAGTCATACCTGAGCATCACACTGTTAGCTGTCACACTGCTGCCTGTCAAAACCCACAGCTGGATATGCCACATACCCCATATTAAGGGTTCACAACACCACAGAGAGGATGTGTGTTATATTTGAAAGCTTAGATCGAAGTTTGATAACTGGGGCTTTTTTTTCGGCAATGCCATGCTGCCATTTGTCAAATCAAACATGTTAACGAACTGTGTATTTAGATCCAACGGCGCTTTGAATGTGTAATTTGTCATCGGGTGAAATATCACGCAGGATTGTGGGTAATGCAGCGCAGCTATTTTCGATGGGGAGGGGTGAGTAATTATATTCTTTAAGAAAGCCGTGTCCCCCGAGGGCGAGAAATATTTAAAATGCTGAAACCAGGCTTATGCTTAGCTCGTAACTGCTTTTCCATCTTCCTGTCTGACATTTCAAATTATGTGCTGTGACTGTGGCTCTTTTACCCACATGCACATAATTCTTTAAGCTTTTTTTCTTCTGTGATAGCCCACTTTCAGAAGTTACCCATGTATCAAAGCAGTGCATGTTCATCTACAGTACTATTTCAAAGCCCAGTTGTAGTGCTGGCTGTTTTAATGGCTATCTGGAGAGCTTGTGTTTTTTAACTTGTGTGTTGCACTCAGTGGCAGCTTTTTATGATAAACCACCATGTTCCGTGTCGTGTTCCACAGGCGGCTACAAAAACAACTTTACATCAAAAAGACTCCTCATGGAATATACTGTTCTATTGATATGCATTTATGTTAGGAGTGTAAAGAAACTGTGTAAAACAATCTCTTACCTATGCCTGAAATCTTTATTTCTGTGAAAAGCAGTGTAAGGAGAAAAAGAAATTAGGGAAAAGAGGGTTAGCTGGCAGAGTTAGTACTTAATGCATGCATTAATGTATGAAAAGAACAGTTGTAGAGTGATCAAATAAATGAAAATGTACAATACTGCAGACCGATTGAAAATAATTTCTACCCTATTTACAATGTGTTTTTCTGATTGTCAAGCCCAGCGGTCCTCAACTGGTGGGTCACAACCCAAAAATGTGCTGCAGACAGCAGAGAAAAACAATGCTAAATGCACCTAACTATATAATTGTGCACAGTTAGGACATCAAAGAACCGAAGACAAAGCGTTTCCCATATCTTTTGTTGTTCATGTCAAAGGCCTTGCGTCCAATCAAAACTCAACTTTTAATTAGGTAGAGGCCCACACAGACAAAGCTGCATGACATCTCATTATTTTCCAATGTCATGAAGAACACTCTACATGGTAAAAAAAAAAAACAGTCAAGAATAAATATGTGCTTCTTTGGAATGAGAATATTATGGTTTGGGTTGGCTACAGTTTGTTTTGCACTAATTATTAAAATATTAAAATATAAATTAAAATATTATAAATAAAAATAACAGTAATAAATTTCAATGTATGATTTTATGAACATTTTCATACACTATTTTGGTGTTGTGCTGGTCTTCAGTTGATGTCCAACGTAAAAATCTCATTTCTGAAGTCCAACCAGTTGAGAATTATTACTTTATCAAGTAAGTCAGATGTACTGAGAGCAACTTATCTAACAAGAGACAGTACAAGGCAACTTTTTATTGGATATTGTGTATGCATATGTTCGTGTATCAATGAAGAATGTCAAACCTAAGCTCTAAGACACTGGTGACATTTCCTGTGGTGAAGATACGACGGACGTAGTTAAAATCCCCCACATACAGACTGCCATCAGATCCACAGGCTAAAGCTACAGGCGCGAGCAGCTTATTTCCGTCAGCTAGCCCATTACAGCTTGGACAGGAAATACTGCGTCTCCTCCCATTTCCCATGATGCTTCCAATGACTGGGGGCTGCTGGGAGATGAAGACGTTCTCACCGTTGCCCTTGTGCAGGATACCTGTGAGATACAGTGAGAAATGTTATGAAAATTTTACTACGTTATATTAGATTCAGTTTACTCTGCTTAAGTCTAGTCAGCTGCCAACCTAGGCAACATGTTTGACCATCAGAGACACTGAATGGTAAATTCACTGAATGAGAATTCAACAACATTATAAATTTAACAACATTATAAATTTTGGAATCAACTGTGTGTATAAACTCTCTTGTAAGAAGCATATAAGAAGCACTATTTTTGTAGAAAGCGGCTGTTTCAATTACCGTTTCAATTCAGTCACTTGTGGGGTTTAATTAGAAATTAAAATTAAGACTTTGATATGATTTTGAACAGACTCAGTGTATATAGATTGACAACTTGTCAAATTCAAAAGCCTCAAACAAGAATTCAACAGATTTTCATTCTGTTTTTTGTAATTAAAGCAAACTTTTAATCTTAAAAGACTTCTGCAGTAAATTAATCAGTTTTTTTTGCATTTGAAGATATTATGACGATTTTAAAGCCAATTTTATTCAGCTCAAATTTAATGTCATTAACTTCATTTGTATGGAGCTTTTCACTGTCGCAGAGCAGAAGGACGGCCGTTAGCACGCGAGAAAGGATTTTGTTAAATAACCAGCAAAGCTAAGACATGCTGAACTCAGATAGCTGCTCCTGTACCAAAACCAGCTAAGTGAAGGTCCACAGCCACAGCAGGAACGACATCTTCCTCTTATTATCACTAACAGAGTCAATCTGAATCTCCATTGCATGCTTCAGTGAAGCTACAGCTCTCCACCTCACTGAACAGCTCGCCACAAATTCCATTTGAAAGTGGCAGTGAGTGGAAGAGTCTGCAAAACTCAATTTTTAGTCATTTCCATTCCACAATGTTTTTCCCTGAGCACCTGTTGAACCGTGTGGTGTTTTGAGAGATGCTAAATAACATTTTCAGAACGTCTGTGCTAATTGGCCGGAGGGCCAAGTGTTTTACTGTTCCTTTTTAGTTCCTATTTACAACAACACACTTTGGGTTGCTAATTTTCACTCGTAAAAGGTTTTTTAATTAACATAAAACACTATGGACCTATTTACATCAGGAGTATAAATTTGCTTTTTTCCTTGCTCAGCCAAAACAGTTCTGGTCAACCTCAAAAGCAAGCTTTATTTTATGTGTAAATGACATTCCAGGTAGTAAATGTTTAAATGTGTAGTTTGATGGGTTACGCATGTGATTACCTATTGTGCAATTCAATTTCCTGTGAGTATTTACACTTTGAATGGTTAGTTGAACATGTATTTTCACAGAGCCTAGCAAAAATTTGTTTCACAGCCTGATCAAAATTCTGTGTCAGGCTTAGTGTGACTAATTTTGGGCTAAAATCGCAGGATTTTCATCATCAATTTGCATCAAAGTGGCGGCCACTTGGGAAAAGACAGACAAAGATTCAAGCAAATTTTACAGGAAGTCTCCATGTTGACAGCGATGGCTTTTAGTGACAGATCCAACTGCCACCTGCGCAGCTAATACTCCTTCTGCAAATATGCCTCATTTGAAGAAATGAGTGTGTCCCAATGCTGACGAGAAAAATCACTGACAGAAGTCAAATTTGGCGCTCTGCTTTTAGTGACAATTTAGATGCAATAAGAAAATTGACCTTGCTCACCCCAATAAAGTCCCATTAAACAGATAACATCCGCTTCCAATTCAAATGTCAAGCTGTATTAAAGTTCAGCCTTTTCTTTTTTGTTTCAGACAAGCAGTGAACATTAATGAATGTCTCCACAATAGCAAGACAATGGACAAGATTGAACTGTTAGCAAATAATTAAGTGTGTTTGTGCTTATTTGTTTGCCCGATACTGTGAACATAAACAATTTTCATGTTTCTGTGTGTAGCAGCTCACCGCTTTGGATGTTTAATGCGTGATGTTTGTCCAGGCTCCAGCCACCCAGGTTGGATGCTGTGGTCTCGTACCCCTGCAGGACAGCCGTCCGCTTCTCCCAGAGAATGAGATCCGGGCAAGATTCATATTCAAAACCAACGGATACTAGCATGAGTGAAAAGAAAACAAGTTTTAACTCAAAAGTAAATTAAAAGTATACTGTGGGATAAGTAGAAAGTAAGTGGGATTTTTGACCAATGAGATTTCATTGTGGGTGGGTCTACCCATCATGACGTCACAGAAAAAAAATTAGGGCTGTGTGATTAGGCCAAAAACTCAGAGAAGATGAGATAGAATGATGAAGACAGAAGATGCCTATAGAGTAGTGTAGCATAATGGCTAACAAAGTCGGCTGCTAAAAAGAAGGTTGTTGGTTTCAATCCCTCAAGGAAATCTATGAACCATCACATTGTGCCCATGATCAAGCAGCTTGTGGACTGTCCATTTAGTATGTAAGTTGCTCGCCCTGCGTAATACATAAGTCCACTCACCAAAAGCTTCAGAAAGGCCATAAACTTTCTGACTGTAGACATCTGCCTTGTCCCAGAGAAAGTCATAGGAGAGGTTAGGTGCTGCTGAGAACCATTTCCTGAAGAGTCGTCCTTCGACAGCCACCATGAGATGCACCTTCATCAGGCTGAAGGGAATAGTGGAGTGTGTCAGGGTGATTCTGAGCAGAGACTTGTACCCTGCTGTCCGGCTGCTCATGTAGCTCAGACCCATGTCTGTTCCTGGGATTCGCACCTCTTCCTGGAGGGTCTGTAGAAAGACTGGAGTTATTAGTAATCTCAAAACTGAGATTATACGATGAGCAAACAGTAACAAATCTTCTAATTTTGTGGTAGATTTATCCCGCTGTGAAATGTTTGCATTATTTAGCATCTGTAGTATATAAACAACAGAGAATGAATTAATGTCTCATCACAGCAGACTTTTTAATGTACAACTCTATTCACATTTAAAGAAAAATAACTGGATGAAAAACAAATAGACAATGATTTTAATGAGGACCATTGAGATTTTTTGCATTGTAACATTTTTATGAGAATAGGCTAATTTCTGTAATATTGAATAATTAAAAATATCCTGTCTAGATACAAATAAATTAAAGGCAGCACAATAAAAACTACCATTATGTTTGGTACATTATAAAATTTTGACAATTTAGTGACAATAAAAATCTTAATGGCCTTTTTTTATTTTTTTTATATGCAAAATCTAAATCTGACAGTCAGAAATTAAAATAAATATAGTAATAAGTTCTACTGAATTGAATACATTTTAATTATAAAATCTTATTTGTTCTTTTGATTTTGGGGTAAAGTATGACCCACACATTTCTTGACAGTTTTGCGTGACATTCATCTTGTAATTTAATATTCATACCAAAAAGTTTGAAAAAATCTTTGTGAAACGATGCAGAGGAACAGATTACCCGAGCATCATTAGCACAGGAAGTCAGACATTTACTGGCTCAGAGAGTTCTTACCGCACATGACAGTGTTCTCATTAACTCAGCATATCGCCACAGTCAAGCACAGAGCTGACCAATAAACACCATGATTCTTACTGTGTTGATACTCTGATGAAAAGCCTCCATCTGCATTTCTGTTTGTAAACTGTGTGTATATGCATATGTAAGTATGTGTAAATAACTTGCTTTAAGAGCAGCGAAGGGACAGATTTGTACCAATAACAATAGGCTAGACAGCAAAAACCATGTAAGGCAGAGTCATTAATCTTGTTAACCAAAGAAAAGACAAAATAATTAAGAGGGTGGCACACAGATACAAATAGAGGTGGTGCACAAATACACATACAGAAGCACATAGAAACCACCAAGGACGCATACAAAGAGAAGACAAACAAACACAAAACAAAACACAGGACACAACACACAAATGCATGTCAAGAAATGAACAAACCTGCAAATCAAGGACAAGGTATGGAAAGCATTGAAATTATTGTGTTTAGAATCACTCCTCTCAGATTGCTCAGTTTAAAGCCTTGATATTTTTAAATAATTGCACAAAACTACTTATCTGACATAAAAAATGATAGAAAAAATAAAGTCGTTGTCCCATGAACAGCCAGACAGAAAAGATGTGTACTGACTGACACAGGCAAATTAATCATCAAAGTTTCATTAGTTGCGCCATTGCAACCATCGTCCCATCCCCAAATTTAGAAGCTCTACAAATGATATTTAAGACTTTAATTATAAAATTTACCTTTGGACAGTAAATACAAGATATACATTTTTTAGGGACCCACAGGCACCTTGAATAATGTTAAATGTATTTAGATATCTATGCACACGCACACTACTTTAACAACAATCTGTCTGAAGTCCAAAACACAGATGCGTTTTCCAGCACTGACTGCAAAACCCCTCCAGGATTCAGACTTGAAAAGCTTCCACGCGGCTTTTTGTCTAAATGTAATTATCGTTCTTCACCAAACGTCTGCCATAGTAAATTGGACTGTGTATCTTTGCCCAATTACACACAGGAGATAAAATCTCACGGCTGCCACACGGGACACTGACTCTGCGGTTCCCTCTTGATGTACATTTCCTGATATCTGCCCTCTCTCTGTACCAGAACATCATTACAAACCACCACCAGTCTGGAATTATTTGTGAGAAATTACTGAGATGAATGTGTTTTCATCTGTTTGAAGCAGTCATGTTCTTTTGAACTGTCTATAACTGTCAGGATCAGATGGTTTGAAAACATTAGACTTACACACTTGAAATTAACACAAACAATACTGGAAGCATGAAAACAATGGAAGTATGAAAATTGAACCAAAATTAAGATACAAAAACTATTAATTTCTGTAAGGAGACATTTTTCTTTTCCGTTTCTTTCTTTTAGGAATAAAATGCACTGATGAATCATAGTTAGGATCAAAAGATCAGATAACAGGTGTCTAAATTTTATCACCTGAATCTCTGGCACCACAGTACCCCTCTCGTTGCAGGTCCCGGCGAATGCTGTCAGCGGGGCGGGCAGGACAATAGGCAATGGGCGGCTGAAGCTGCTTAGGTCACAGCTGGGGATGTCATTCACCTCGTGCCGCATCACAATGGTGTCCATGACGAAGAATCGTCCCCACGGCAACCACAAGGTGTGCTCCTGAGTGATAAATGGAGCGCGCTCAAACCTCAGGGCTACGGCCACGCCGCCATTACTCACTAGGTCAAAGCTGAAACAGAGAGGATGAAGCTAGGTTAGAAGCGGGACAGCTATTAAGGCAACTATGCTATGGTGCCTAGTGACAATGATCAGGGCTGGTAACTGAAAGTTTGTAGGTTCTAAGCCCAATAAAAGACAATCCATGATGCAATGTGGCTAACAGCCCTGTCCCAAATAGCACCCTTAGTCCAGGCGGTCTCCTGAAGTTCCCACTTTGGTGACATAATTCTGCTAAGACAGCTAGTAAGGCTGTTAAATCCACACAAGCATGGGCTCTGCATCATAAAATGACAAATGGGACACCCTACAGTCTTGTGAACTACATAAGTACATAAGTCCACAGCAAGTGACTTCTCTAAGGTAGATTCAATGACATGTACAGTATATTATTTACTTGTTCCTCTATCCTATTTATTACATTTTAATTCTTTATTACTTCTTATCTGTAAAATCCATCTATAAATGCATCAGAACGTAATAGCGTGCAAAGCCAGTTCATTAAATACAATCATTTTATGAAGTATGCTAACCATCACACTCTTTAAAATAGCGTTTTTGATTTACCATTGAACAAAATTACAATACCATTTCAATACCAAAGAATAACATTTACTCACAATTTAATCAACATTATTCACATTATTCTGCACTGCTATTAAAACCAGACTTAATACAGGTTGTAATTCATTATGTTTCTCTAAATGATGAGATTCAATTGAAAGAGACTTGGCACCAGTCGGGACGGTTTTTATCTGGCAGCTGCACAATGTGATTGCAATACAATAGACCACTGCCTCTATTTAATACACTGTGCTTTTGAATCTGCATTAATAAAATCAGCTTGAATGGGTGCCGCACGATGTCGTTATTCTCTATTGGGGATAAACTGGCAGGATTCCTCACCACCGCAGTGGTCATGCATACAGCGCTGTGCGTCTTTTGTTACGCTGCGGCACTGTTGAACGTTTTGATAAAGGAGGTGAGAGGATAAATGTCTAAAGTATTATTCATCTGTGCTTAGCGGGCTATCTGCGCTGACAGAATGTTACAACAGCACTGCAGTGTATGTATCATATCATTACAATATTTTGTTCTAGCTAAGCATAATGTTGTGAAAAACTGATTTAAATTTAACAACTTTTGCTAGACTACCAGGGTACGCTGTTACCAATATGCTAATCTAACAGCTATCAGTCTAATAGAGTAATGGTATGCTGAAGTTACCTGTAAGTAGCTAATGTGATATGCATTTTTTCATACGCATCCCATTGGATGAGTGATTGTGTGTTCCGACATGCTGTATATTTTATTACAGCATTCAGTCCTTCTCTACTCCGATTCTCTATCCTGTATTGTGCATGCACCTATAAATCATGGCCTGGAAGACATAAAAGCCAAAGAACAATAGAACAAACAGAATCCAATGCATCCAAATAGCCGATAAAACACTGACTCGTGGATTACGCTGTACTATGCCTTTGTTTTTGGAGCTGGCTCTGATGCAATGTGCATCTGTAGTCACACCTCATGCTACTTGAACAGTAATTCAACTACATATCCCGGTGGGCTATTCACAGAGCACTCATTGGTGAGCCTGATAAACAAAGGTCTGCTTTGCTCTTGTTGTTATGCCCTTGCTCTGTGGGAGTCTAAAAAGAGCATGTTGGTGAGCATTTGCAGGAATAGGGAGGAAAAGGGAAACAATAATGTGATTGAGAAAGAGAGTGCGCACGCTTTTATGGTGCTGTTAGCTGACGCTAATCTGCTGTAAAAGCTATCTGGCTAGTTACTAGAGCGAACTGGTTTCTTAGTCTTACCTAGTTTAAGGTAATCTTATCTTCTACCCTGACCAAGCTGGTCATTAGTTGTTTTAACTTGCTTACAGCTTCAACTGGTTGACCAGACAACCAATATTAGGAAATAACTCGCTTATAGTAGCAACATTAACAATTTAACTAAATTTTCCAGTCACATGATGGTTAAAATAACGTAATTTTTGTAGTAACAATCTACTTTTTTATTGAGTAGCAGTGCAACCTTGCAAAATGCAACAAAAAAATTCCACGTTAAATGCTGCAACAAAAGTACCTTCTATAACATTGCATACCACCCACGACTAGTCGATTTTGAAAATATGTCATTTCACACGGCCCCACAAACGTCACATGCACACACACATAACCATTACATGGAAGGACACATGGCCGTAAACACTACCACGCAAATCGAAGAGCGATTCGCAGGCCTGTTATCAATCAAGCTAGCGCCTCAGGTAAAAGTGTCAAATTTTATTAGGCCTTGTGCATCCAGCCATTCAGTGCACTCTTTGAAGGGACACAGCTATAGCCCAAAGGGGTTAATCAGATTGATGGGTTAGACCCCTACACTGAAGCTCAGTGCTTCATGACAACGTTATCCTCCAATCTTTCCTTGAGGGAAATGGGGTTGTGTAAGCTACTCTCAGTACATCATAACAAATGTATAATGGCTGGCTTATAGGATTTCCAAAGTCTTACTTTAGGTTAAGTTTTGTATTACATGAACATCCACTAAACATACTTGGTCAATTCAACACTTGTGATTGGCACTGAGATTAAGAGTTCTCTACGGTATTGAGGAAAGAAGTCATTTAAAAAGCTAAAACACCGGGAGAGTACAGACCACAATCAAATGAAATCAGCTGAAAGAGCTTTTCCATTTTTAAGCAAGTGAACAGGTGTGTTTCTGATTTTATGCTGTGCTGAGTCTGTTCTGCAGGACTTGAAGCGAGGTTGCGGGACGGAGACTGTGTTTACAGAGAAAATTAGAGAGAACCAAAGAGGTGGAATATTGTTTATGGCTACAAAAAGCACCTGAAACAAAGTCCAAGCAATGATGTGCTAGAAATAAAATCAGAAGATATGCAAAATGTGAGTTAAAGTAAGGAAAAATATGTGTACTTAAGATTTGTGTACAATGATGGTGACAAGAAAGATTCAAATTGACCAAAGTGTATTTGTTAAAAGGGTTATATACCTGTTGAGAACATATCAAAACCTTACAGCATATTACTGTACTCTTACTGTATATTCCAGGGACTGTATCCCTGGGCTCAAGGGCAATTTTAGGATGAATTATTATTATTAGCTGTAGTAGTAGTACTAATAGTTTTGTAAAAACAATTGAAATGCAAAAAATTAATACAATAAGTAAAGAAACTTAAAATATATTATTTAAAAGTAGAAAATATTAATGCTTGGAGGCTGACAAGGTTCCAGATAAATGAGACATATTAACTAAAAGTTGCCCTATCAAATCCTTTTTATAGTTTATATATGACAAATGACATGTGCTGAGAAAAACTGGCATATACCCTTGATTTTAAACATTTTAAGAAGCAATCAGAAATCTATGAAAGGCAATTTGCATATTAAGCAATTAAACATGTTAATGATAACACGCATTACCTGCCATCATGTCGGGTGATAGTGTACCCATAGGCTGGTTTGTTAATGAAGCTGATATTCACACCGACCAACGGGGTCCCATCTGACGTCACCACCTGTCCTCTGATAACACAAGCATGACTGCGGAATACCAAAATACAAGATTCTATTAGTTCAACTTTCACTGCTTTAGGTTACAACACAGAACATCATGTCAAATGCTATTTGTAAACATGTCTAATAAATTGAAATAATCCCAGAGCTTTCAGAAGACTCCAGAAGGGTTTCCCGATCCCTGGCAGAAGATAACGAAAAAAATGTTGTAGTATTTGTGTCATTGCAGCTCTTGAGAAAACAATATGGAGGTATAAGAGCATTCAGTCACAGCAGATATCAGGGCTTGAAACTGCCTGTCTGATGTTATCTGCCAGTCTCGGGAGCTCAGACATACTGATCGATATGAAAAAAGTCAGACACAGTTTCTTAAAATCCTGAACAAGTGCAAAACAACTCCCCGGTAGACATGACTTCTATCCACTCATGACTCATAACAACAGAGATTTTTAATCAGGTTTTAGGCTATTTATGAATAGACAAAAAATGCAATTATACTGAATAATACTACGTTTATAGAGCTATAAAATATGACTTGCAGTTATTAAAATAGAACACTTTCCCAGTAACGCAGTCTACTGCAAGTATATTATATATAGACACACACACATACTATCGTACTGAATGACTAGCATATTCATGTACCACAGTATTTACAGATATTAAATGCTTTACAGTTTTGCAGGCAAATTAAAACGCGAGTACATATGAATTTCCTTTATACTGTTAAACTGAAATTTTGATTAAAACATTCAAATAGACAAGTTGGACCAGAAGGCAAAAGAAAATAAATTAAAAGAATTCAGCATACATGGGAAATCATTCAGTACAGTCCAATACAAAACATTTTTGCCATCATACTTTTAGGTATATTTTTGTTAGTGCATTTAAAGTTATAATCTCACCACAACAACACACTACAGGCTAAATTCAATAAAATAAGCACCTATGAAAAAATAAAAAGAAAATACACAATGGGGCTGTTTCTATGCAGTAGGTATTAAACATTCACCAGGTAGCGGAACAATTAACACTGGAGTGTAAGAGGCTGGCCTCTTCCTGTCCTTACTGCGGGCAAGATCACAGACCAACAATATCCCCGTCCCAGGGAGGCTAATGTTATGCTAATTTAGGCAGCCTCTCACCTTCAGCAGTCCTTGCCTTGGCTCTGTGTCTCTGTAAACAAAGCTAGCAAAGATAGTGTGTCAATGCGCAGCCCAGTCGCTGCAACTATTATCAGCCGAGCAAGAGTGAATTCGGGTAGAATTGAAACGAGAGACAGAAAGTGACAAAGAAATATTGCTAAATAAGGGGCGGAAAGATATAAAGAAAGAGCGAAAGAGATAAAATGTGCAAAGCTTTTGTCTATCCACAACATCGCTCGGGGTGACAGTTTGATTTAGAGAATTCTCATTCCGAAGGGGCAGTGAAGCGGGTTTTCACAGGGCTCACTGAGTGGAAGTGTCGTCTCTGTGTTACGGCAAAATACGTTGAGCTGTTTCAACAACTCCAAGACAAACGATTTAAATATTGACATTAAACAAATCTGAAAAAGATAAAGGAGTGAGGAGGGAACAGTCTAGAGAGTTCTATACGAAAAGCCAAAAAATCATTTATTCAGCAAACTCTTCACTCGAAATACGATTGTCGGAATGCTGGAGGAATGTCCGGGAAGGTTTATGGAGTGAAATGTGACAACAGCATTTCCGTGACAGACATATCACCTTGAATAGGCCTATCACCATCATGTTGACAGCAGTGTAATTTTAGACTATGAAAGCAAATTGTAGACCACATCTGCCTTTGTTAGAAGAGACAAAGCAGGGTAAACTATCCTGATAGTTTAATTTCGAGAGCATGTTACAAAGCACGTTACAAAGCATGTTTGGTCGTGTAAAACGAGTGCTGGTGTAAGACAATTGGTGTTGTGTTCAGGAGACTGCACAAATACACTGTAGAAAACAACATTAATAGACATTTCACGTTATTTAAGCTAAATTAATGTTTGTTAACCCTTGTAGAACGTAGAATTAAATCATATTTACCGCAAACTATTTTACCACAGTTCTGCTTTCAGTTCTGCTTTCATCGTTTCATCAGCTTTCTGAAGAAAACTGGTGAAGCTTATTGTGTAAAACTTAGCGCCTAGAAGCTTCAAAATCATCACTACATAACCAGTCATGTAACAGCAGATTGTTGTTAGAGCTGCTATCAGTAACCTATGTTACTTAACGTTTCCATGTTAATTTCTTATTCACAA